>JAXQQM020092375.1:0-21345 GCA_034641835.2 Pinus albicaulis
TGATCTTGTTCAACACCCGATAGTCAATACAGAGTCTCCACGTCCCATCCTTCTTCTGTACCAACACGATCGGGCTCCCACAGGGCGATGAACTTGGTCTGATGTGACCTTTCTGCAACAGCTCCTGAATCTGCCTCTTGATTTCATCATTCTCCAGAACAGAGCGCCTATAGATCGGTCCATTGGGTAGCGGCGCACCTGGGGTCAGATCAATCGGGTGCTTGACCTGACAGTGCAGAGGAACCCCTGTGGGTGAGGTGAATATGTCCCCGTACTCCTCCACAACCTTATCCATTTGTTGTTGTTGTGCAGAGGAGCCATGTCTGGAGGTCGTGGCCACAGTCTTCTTCTTGCCTTGGGGGCGGATCATCAGGAAAACGAATTTCCTGGTTTGGGAAATGAGCTTACTGCATTGTTTTGCAGTAACCAAAGAGATAGCGGCAGGAGGTGGTACCTCTGGTATCCTGTACAACTTATTTCCAAAAGTAACAATAACAGCACAAGGTCGAGACTCATACACAGCATGACGCTTCCACAAGTATGGTTGTCCTAATAATACATCAGAAACATCAATAGGAGCAACGTCACATAATACCTCATCCGTGAAGGGCTTGATACTATAGGGAAGGCGACACTGCCGGCTGACGCGGAGATCTCGTCCTTGGTGAAGCCACCCGATGGTGTATGGATGTGGGTGAGCTGTGGTCGGCAAGCCCAACCGCTTCACGGCGTCTGCTGAAATGAGGTTCATTTGGCTCCCATTGTCGACAATGAACTGTACAGGGGAGCCCTTTACCCACATCTGGGAGTGGAAGAGACGTTCCTCCTCCTCTGGATCTTCCGGTTCCTCCTTCTGGACCTTTGTAGTGGCAACAGTGGCGTTGGGCTCCGCATCAATAATCTGTTTCCCTTTTTCATTCCCCTTTTCAGGTTCTGATTCAGAGTCGGAGCATGCATCTGACTCGGAAGCCCTCATCTCGGCCACTAGCGACTGCTTGGCCCGACACTCACTTGTGTTGTGAGTGGAGCTCTTATGGAACTCACACCACTTTCCCGTGTCCTTCTTTGGCTTTGCGGTCTTGTTATTTTCTTGTGGCTTTGACGGGTTGTCTTTAGCCGCCATGCCTTGGCTCTGTCCTTTGTTTTGCGGTTTGGAAGCACCTTTCCCTTGCTTTTGATTCGCAGATCCAAAGTCTCGCTTCTTCTGTTTGAATTTCTGCTCAATCTTGGCAGCATACCGGTATGCCGTACCAAGCGAGGAGATGTCTAGGAACTCCATTTCCTCCTGAATGTATCTGTGCAGACAGCTGCGATACTTTAGCACCAGATGTTTCTCTGAATCTTTGATACCCAACTTTGTGCGCAGGGTATGGAACAGATTCGTCAGCTCATGCACATCTTGATCCCTTTGTTGTCGCAGCGTGGTCCATTGTATGTACTTGTCCTCATAGCTCCCCACGAGATAGTATTGTTCCTTGACGGCGTCTCGGAAAGAATTCCAAGTTGGTATGGCCGAGAACAGAGAGGGTTCTATCTGGTCCTTGTTCTCACAATTTTTCAAAACAATGAATCTTTATTTCTATAAAAAGAAAAAGGGACCCTATTTCTAAATGAATTTTATTCTAAAATTAAGAAAAAGGGAGGGTTGTTGTATAGTACAACACCTAGGTAGGTTAGTTAAGAACTTCCCTATGAAATAATTTAGAATGGTAGCATATAGGTTTTCCTCCCTGCATCAAGACTTCTCCCATTGCATACCCACTTGCATATGTCTCCACTTCAAATGGATGATGCAAGTTTGATAATGCCAGAAATGGTGCTTGAATGATATTTTTCTTTAGCAACTTGAAGGCCCTTTTTTGAAGCTTTCCCCACTAGAAACTCTTTCCACTATCTGTTATGGTGTGGAGTGGTGTTGTTATCACTAAAAAATGAGGCTATGAAATTCCTCATGTATTGTGCTACCCCAATGAAACTCTTGAAATCAGAAACATTAGTAGGAATTGGCCATTTCATGATGGCCTCCATCTTGGAAAGATCTATCTTCAACTCTGATCCACCTATCACACACCCCAGATACAGAAAATAATATTGTGCAAAATCACATTTCTTGAGATTTACTTGTAATTGGTGCTTATTTAATGTCTCTGACGCCTGCATAAAATGTGAGATGGGCTCCTCCTAGGTAGCATTATATACCAATATATCATATAATTAGAAAATAACACATGAAACTATAAAAGGGAGAAGTACATCATTCATTAATCTCATAAATTTAGTCTGTCCATTACATATTCCAAATGGCATGATCAACCACTCATAGAAACCTTGTATAGTTTTGAAGGCGATCTTCCAAGTATATTATTCTCTAACTCTAACTTGTTGATATCTAGACTTTAAGTCCAATTTGGTGAAGTATTTATCCTACTGCAACTGATCCTGTAGATCTTCTATCCTGGGTAGGGGGTTCTTGTTCTTGAGTGTGATTTTGTTCAACACCCTATAATTTATACACATTTTCCAAGTCCCATCCTTCTTTGGTACAATGATGATGGGTGACCCACATGGTGATGTACTCAGTCGAATGAAATAATACTCTAGTAATTGTTGCATTTTTTTCTTCACCTCACTTTCTTTATAAAATACTCCTTGTACAACCTAATGTATGGGAATTGGGAGTCTGAAAATAGCTAGATCTTGTGCCCCACTTCCATCTTAGACAGTAAATCTTTAGGATCTCAGAAAAAATACTTGTATTCATGTAGCAACTCTTCCAGTTTTTGTTTCTATTATTTAGTACACCCCTCTAGGGAAGGCTTGCCTCTTATTGACTCTTCTACATATTTATTTTCTCTTAAAAACAGTAAATCATACTTCTTGCTATAACTGGTCAATTTCTTAGCTTGAGTGGCACTTACCAAAAAAAAATTGACTTACCTTTATATGTGTTGATGGTGAATGATTTTCCACCCTTGATGAGCTAGAACTAGTTGATTATATGCATGAATATTGCATCTCATATTTACATGTAGGGAATCCCAAACATGACTCCACATACATCAAGGGGAGCCACATCTAGTTCTACTTCATCAATAAAATCAATACTAATGGAAATCTAGTTTTGCACCATTTTTTTACATTCAACTCTACATCCTTATTCACCCATCCCAGTGGATGTGGGCTTGGATTATTATGGAATTCTAATCCCAGTTTCTTGACTAGCTCTCTTGTAGTGAGATTCTCTTATGATCCCGAGTCAAATAGAACATCAATATTTGTCTTATTGACCTAGATATTTATATGGAAGAGTTTGGTCATTCATTTCTCTTCCTGTTGCTAAAGGTTACTCAGATGCACCTCCTAATTCTACACTGACATAAATACAATCTTCTCATCCACATTCGAGATGCTTTGAAATTGGTTGCTCGAATCAATGACCATGAGATTCTTATTCTTATTATACTTCTTTCTATTCTTTGGGTTACACTCTATATAGAACTTCCAACACTTCTCCTCTGTGTGGTCGTCAATGTTGCAGTGGTTCGAATGGTTATTAGGGTATTTGCATTAATGTGTCATGGTTGGAATATTTTTATCTTTTTCCCTTTATTTCTTCCTCTTCCCCTCCTTATAAGTTCCATTTTTCTCCTTCTACTCTAATCCACTTAATTGTTCTTTCTTAAAACCTATGTTCTCTAGGTATTATTTTTGTACACAAGCCTCATCCATCAATCTGGGCTTGAATAACATCACTTTGCATTGCATGGCGATGTATATCCCCTAGATACTTGAGGAGTAAATCTAGGTTCTTTTGCTAGATACCCAACATTATGGCCATGTTTTTGAACTCTATGGTGTACTCCTACATGATTTTCCATGGATTTTTCCTTAAGTAGTGTCGTTGGATCTACTAGTCCTCTACATACCCAATATGGTAAAACCATGACTTAATGAAGGTTTTAAATTCCTCCCACTAATTCACTAGAGGATCTCCATCGAACCTCGAGGTCTCTTTGTTGATTTCCCACCAAGTAAGGGCATGGACCTCTAATTTCAGCCAAACAAATAAAATATTATGTTCTTCATCAATGTGATGGACACTGAAATACACTTCCAATTATTTCAACCAATGATTTATCTTCAAAGAGTTGACTTTCCATGGTACAACTTGATATTTACCTTTGGTGAGCGCTGGTATTGCACCAAGAGTGCTGCAACTCCCAGGGGCTGCCCTACTTTACTTTATCAACCCGGGGTTCGTACAAACTTTGAGGTGACAGTGCAGATGCATTTTGTTCATGTCATCCTCTTCTTCTTTATGAAAGGGTGCTATTTATAATTTATGAGAACATCTGGAAAGTGAATTGTTGGAAGGAAATGACAGAAAGGAAACTGAACTAAATTGTTGGAAATAAATGACAAGAATGAAGCTAATTAAATTTGCAGAAGACAAATAGAAGAATGGAAACCAATTCTAAACCACACTTAACTGGGCAAATGGCTAAATGCACTCTACTTATCCTATGATCTATCGACTTTGCTCTTATCCATGCAACTAAACTATCCATGGCTTAATTATAACTAAAAAGAGTTAATTTGTAGCTTGGAGGAAGAAATAGGGCTGAAAGAGGCTAATGGGGGGTTTAACACATGAAACGAGGTTTGGAAGCAGAAAGAGGGGGTTAAACCCTTAGAAAACTTTATTATAATGTGAGAAATGACTTTAGAGCATAAAGAACCCAAAAGTGCGATGGAGGACAAAAGGCACAATGTGTGATTTCACAATCCCAACTTCACAAGTTTAAATGGATAACAGTAAGGAATTAACGGAATAAACTAAATTGTGTGAAGCGTGGAATGCGACGAGTGACGTGGCGGGTCCTGAATCACAATATCACAATTTTAAATGGATAACGGTAAGGAATAAATGGAATAAACTAAATTTTGTGAAGTGTGATGAGTGACAAGGCAGGTCACAAATCGCAATATTGCAAGTTTAAATGGATAATGGTAAGGACTTAATGGAATGAACTAAAATGTGTGAAGTGCTATTTACGATGCGGTAAAGGTTGCAGGCTGAGATCTGTGATTTTGTAAGTTCTGTGGGATGTGTTTTGCGATAGGATAGAATATGTAGGATGCGATTTACGATGGGGATTACGTGGCGATGAAAATAAAAAGGGAAACGTTGCAGGATGTGATTTGCGAGTGGGATGACATGGCAGTGAAAAGAAAAAGGGAAAAGTTTCGATTTGTGATCTGCGATGTCCAAATATTGCAATCACAAGAACAAGCGGTAAGAATTAAAGGTAAAAGCTAAGAGTTGCGATTTGCGATTTCGCAATATTGCAATTGCAAAGAACAAGTGTTAAGGATTAAAGGTAAAAGGTAAATGGTGCGAAGTGCGATTTGCGATTTCGCAATATCGTAATTGCAAAGAACGAGTGGTAAGTGTTAAAGTCAATGTTAAATTTTGCGATTTTCAAAGTACAATGTACGGTGGCGGGAGTCTCGAGGAGAAAATGCGTAGGTCGGGTTTTTCGGTGGTTTTGAATGGTTTTCACGTGTTTTTCATAAAAAGGGGAAGGCAGTGAGAATAAGTGGGAAAAGCAGAGTGTAACAACAGAGATAGAAGGGAGATGGAAGATGAAGCAGGAGGTGCTGGAGAACTTCCCTCTGGGCTATGTTGCCCATACCTGTTATCAACCTACCTATTTATGCAAGAAAGACAAACAACATGTTCATGAATATGTAAGAACTGATCTAATATATTTCCAAGAAATCATAGGCGAGAAAGCATTTTTGGTCTATGGGAAAAGGTCTGCCCTCCTCGAGCTCTATTGATAGAGTTAAGAGGGGAAGGCTAACCTCACAGCTTTATGGAGTTTATCAACTACTCTACCACTCTGTAAGTATATTCAATCTACAACAAAAGATAATAGTAAGTGAACTAAAACATCAATAAAAATACCAGCAAAATAGCTAAATGTTCAGAAGAAAAACTAGCTAAATGACATGAAAGGAAAATATAGTAACAATAGAGAAGTTGAGGCACATGGATTGGGCCCTAACCCACGAGCCTAGCCCTATGAAAATTAAATCAATCAAATGAAATCAATCTTCTCATTTCATAAAAGAATAACTTCATACATCTCTGAAATTTTGATCATTGGATAAGGCAAAAATCTCAAGAGCTCACAACAATAGTTCTAAATGGAATCGAGACTAGAATAGACTAACTGACTAACTCTTCCTATCTCTATCTCTTCTCTATTTATTCTACAGGGTAGCTACCAACAACTCCCTAGAAAATGGTGATTGAGTCTACTTGACTCCTTGTGAACAAGGATTGGGTGCACTCTTCTTTGAGTTGCTTGGCTGCCATTGGAATTTTAATTACCTGAGAGAATCCTTGGGATCCTTTGGCTACTTTTGGAATTTGAATTCGTGGGGAGAATCTTTGGGATCCTTCGGCTGCCTTTGAGGGTGGAAAATCCTCATATAATTCCTCTTTGCTATTCCCTTCGAGTATTTATGATAAAATCCTTATAAAAATGATCAATAATTCCTGATTTTTTGCGCTCAACCTTATATTAGGCACTCAAAGTATGTTAGCCTAAATCACCACCTATACTAGCATCATAAAACCAAATAATAATAAAAATTCAAGAAAAAGAGATCTAAGAAGGCGAAACAGTGACTATTAACACTTCCAAACTTGTCTAATGATGGAGCTCATCATCACCCCCTACATAATGGTTGCTCATCCTCTGAGAAATTAATCCTCCTCCTACATTTCCTTTAAGGCTCTAACAGCCCCCCTGATTTCCTGAGGAAGAAGTGTGGGAGTTTCCACAAGGGGGTAAAAACCATTATTCTTTTCTACATTCTCCCATTCACTATCTTGTGAATTTGTGTCCTCTTCATCAGTCAGCCCCAAAAACAAGGGTGGGCTAAGCTTTAGTCCCAACCATCAGATATTTTTGGCCTACATGGCCCTCTTCTATAATGGTGCCCTTTCCAATTAACCCCTCAGTCTTTTGGGAGTATGGTACTCCCTATTCTTGAGGCTATGAGGGAGGCTATTCCATCTCCTCTGATTGGCCATAATTCACTCCTTCTCTATTTGCCTAAAAACATCATCAAAGTGGCCTATCACCTGGTTTTGAGTTTTAAGGTAGCTTTCCACCAGTGCAAGCTCTCTTTCGATCTCTCGATGGTTAAGGATGACCCCTCTTGGGCTAAACACTTCAGGTCTGATATATAAGGGTTCTCTATTTCTTCTTCCCATGACCTTCCATATCTCTTTTTCTCTTGTTTACTCATTCACCATCCAAGATGATAGAGCCATTAACTGCATATCCCTCATTGTAGGATTGGGGTCCCAAATTTCCAGACTTTGCAGCACAAAGTTATGCACATAAAACTATGTCGTCTTTGTCTAATCATCCAGGTTAGCTTTCTTGTAGAACTTCATGAATTTCCTACTATCTTGGAAAGGTAGTGATCCATGGGAGGCTAGAGTTTTGATTTGAAATAGAAGCCATTGTTATTTGAGGTACATAACATATGAGTTAGAGGGGAATCTGTGCTGAAGGGCTTCTATGCATAAGTTCGCCATGGTGGCTACTTGCACCTCTTTTTGTTGCAATTGCTCATTTAGTGCTACATTCTCTTCTTGTGCATTATGTAGCTACTCCTTCATAATTATTTCCTCAATTCTTTCCTCCCCCCTTGGTGATTCTTCAATGACAATCGGGCTTATGGGAGAAGTTTCTAGCTCTCTCTGATTCTAGTCAGCTCTGGAATACCTATAGGTCTGCCTTTTTATTTTTGCGCTCAGAGGAGCTATGGTGGCAGCTATCTTTTTGTATTGAGGGGATGTGGTACTGTGTTGTGAGTCTATTTATCACCCACTTTCTGCTATTTCTATGAATTTTATGGCCATCTCTTTTGTTCTGCTTTGGCCTTTTGTCTCTTCCTCTTCTTCTTCTAGTTCTTCTTGTTTCTGTTGGTTCTTCTTCTTCTTCTGGTTCTTCCTCTTCTTCCTTAAGCGCTGAGTGCTTCCATTAGTCTCTTTCCCTTTAAAAATTTCCAATTTACTGGTTTGCATGAGATGACATCTCCTTTTATTGGATAGTACTGCTAATTTTGTAGTGTTTATGTAGCAGTTCTTATGGCTCAGCTCCAGTTCTGTTGTAGATATTTTTTTCTTTCTCCTGTTAGTTCATGATGGATTTCATGTTTCCTCCCCTTGTTCTCCTCTACTCCATTTCATTTAAATTATTTTCTTTTGAATGCCCAGGTGGCATGTACTTCCAGTTTTATTCCAGCCATACCTCATGGTGGTGGCCGAGTTAATTGTCCACCTTTCTACCCCTTAAGATATAATTCTACAAATTAATTATTTCTAGCTATTATGGATGCGTAGCAAGGGGTGATAAGCTATACTTGAATTTACCTATTGTTTCAAAGGAAGTTGTAGGAGCTGGAGGTTGGAGACAAGCCTTTTATATGTTACGTTCCTCACCATTTTCCTGTACTCTGAATGAGAATCTTGCTAAATGAGAAGCTCCCTGAATGAGATGCTAATATTTGCTTGTTGTTTCTCTCTGCTATGGATGTCGTGTGGGGTGCTTGAGATGCCATGGGTGGCATTATCGTTCTCCTGGATTCTGCTATGTAGCTTTCCTTCTTGTTCTTCTTTGAATTCCATGAACAACTGTGTTTTTGAAGGCGCTTCCTGATGTTTGTAGTAGTTTGTTTGTGTGTTGCTTCCCTTGCTACATTGTGCTCAGGAATGGAGGAGTGTTGTGTATGGAGGTGATGGAGGAAGTTATGAAGATGAATGGAGTGAATGATGGGATGGATGGTAAGATAGAAGAAGGGAAAAGAAGATGAATGAAAGAAAGTGGGCTGCCTCCATGGAGGTTTTCAACCCACAAACTTGCCTTGGACGCCTTAGAGAGGTTTTCACCCATGGATCTTAGTTCTCTTTTTCTCTTTTTTTTTAGCAAGTGAGCTGCCTCCATTGAGGTTTTCAATCCACAAGCTTATTCTTTTTTTTTTTTCAGGAGGTGTGGGAAACTAGGGAGTTTCCCATCACATACACCTCTCTTATTATTTAATTTATGAACTCTACCTTTGACAAAGGCTTCTTGTAAATTTTAAGTCTATGACCATTAACAAGAAAAGGGATTCCTTCCTCATCTATGGTTCTTATTTGAACTGCACTATTATAAAAAAAATTCCACTGTGTAAGGTCATAACCATCTTTTCATCAACTTACCTTTAAAATATTTGAACCTTGAATCATATAACAATGACCAATCTCCTTCTTGGAAGGTATTCTCTTTGATGTTATTGTCATGCCATACCTTCCTTTGCAGTTGAACTACCTCTGTGTGAAGAAGTGCTTGCATTCTGAACTCATCCAATCCATTTAGTTGCAGCAACCTCTCTTTTTGGGCATTTGACAGATCTAGATTTAATTCAGCTTCCATTCTTAAAGTATTGAATTCAAACTCAACTAAAAGTAGATCTTTCTTGCCATAGAATAGTTCATAAGGAGTGAATCATGTTGTTGTCTTCCAAGTAGTGTTGTAGGCCTAAGTAGCTTCTACCAATTTGTCTGCCCTATATTTTATGCTGCTCACAACCTTGGTGAGGATGCTCTCTAAATCTTTGTTAGTTACTTCTACTTGGCCATTCGCCTGAGGATGATAGGCAGTAGAAGTTATATGCTTAATCTTGTGCTTCCTCAAAATATTCTCAATGAGATGAGAGGTGAATTATGCTCCCTGATCAATGACTATTTCTATGGGGTATCCAAATTTGTAAAACAAATTCTCCCTCGGAAATTTTTCTACTTTCTCCTCGGTTGCTACCTTCACTTCTTTTGCTTTAGCCCACTTTGTTAGGTAATCAGTGCAGACTATGATATACTTCTTTTTTCAGGATGGTGGATCGATAGGTCCAACAAATTCCATGCCCCACTTATCAAATGGCTCAAGATCCACCTGAGGGTGTAAAGGCATTTCATCCCTTTGTGTGGGTTTCCCCATCCTTTGGCACTGGTCACACCTGCTAGTGTATCTTCTGGAATCTTGGTGAAGGGTAGACCAATAGTATCGCGCCTGCAAAACTTTGTAATCAGTTCTCTTTACAGCAAAGTGGCCTCCACATGGATTTTCATGAAATTCAGAGAGGATATCAAAAACTTCTTCCTCCCTTACACATCTCCTTAGGATTTGACCAAGGCCTAGCTTGAAAATATTTCCCCCAATCCATGTGAAAGGGGCACTTTTTCTGATGATTTTTCTCCTCTCCCTGAATGAAATATTAGGAGGGTGTTTTCTAGCAGCCAAGTAGTTGGATATATCATCGAACCATGGTGAGAGTGCTGATATGGAAAAGAGGTGTTCATCTGGTAGCTGGTCATCCACCATTCCTTCTTCACCTGCAGGGAGAACTAACCTGGACAAAAAATATGCAACAACATTCTCCTTTCCAGGTTTATCAACAATAGTCAAATCAAATTGATGGAAAAGTAACAACCACCTAATTATCTTAGCATTTACATCTGGTTTGTTCATTAGATACTTGATGGTTGCATGGTCAGTGTGGACAAAGGTCTGATATCCAGTGACATAATGCTTAAATTTGTTCAAATGGCTAACATTTCCTTCTCAGTAACAGTATAATTCAGCTCAACCCTTTTAAAATTCTTGCTGATGAAATAAATGGCATAAGGGATTTTGTCCTCTAATTGTCCTAATGTTGGCCCTACAGCTTTATCGGATGCATCAGTGTGAATGTGGAAATGGAGAGTCCAATTTGGACCTTAGAGGATGGGGGAAATAGTCAATTGTTTCTTAATGAGCTCGAAAGCCTCTTGACAAGGGCCAGACAAAATAAACTCATAACCTTTTGCCAATATACCAAATAATGGCGAAGCCATCTTGCTGAAATCTTTGATGAACCTTCTATAGTAACCAACTAAGCCTAAGAAATTTCTTACATCTTTCTATTTTTGAGGAGAAGGTACCCTTTTGATGATAGTGATTTTTTTCAGGTCTACCTGTATTCCTACTTGGGGTATGGAGTGTCCTAATGCAACCCCTCCCTTCTTCAGGAATTCACACTTTTCCGGGCTCAAGGAGAGATGCATCTCAATGCACCTTCTTAGTACTTTACCTAAATTGGAGAGAGATTCCTCGAAGTCATCCCCATATGGTGTGAAATCATCCATGTATATTTCGACAGAGTCATGGAATAACTCAGAAAAGATGCTCAATACAACCCTTTGGAAGGTGGCTGGGGCATTGCATAACCCAAAGGGTAGGACTCTATAAGAAAAGGTACCCCAAGGGCAGGTGAAAGTAGTATTATCTTGGTCTCCAGGGCTGATTTGAATCTGATTGTACCCACTGAACCCATCTAAGAAGGAAAATAATTTCTTCCCTGCAAGGCCACCCAAGACTTGGTCTATAAAGGGCAAATGGAAATGGTCTTTCTTGGTGGCTTTTTTAAGTTCTCGATAATTAACACAAATTTTCCACTTCCCATTCTTCTTTGGGACTAGGACAAGAGGAGATACCCATTCACTGTAGGATATAGGATATATGAACCCTGCATCCAACAGTTTCTGCATCTCTTCTTTGACTATGTCCTTCATATCCAGGTTCATCTTTCTTTTGGGTTGTCTCATAGGGTTGCATACTTCTTTGATGTAAATGTGATGCTTGCATAGTGAAGGATGCACCCCTTTCATGTCCTTTTAATCCCAAGCAAATGCTTCAAGATTTTCTTTCAAAAGATGGCATAGCTATCTCTCTTCTTCATTCGAGGGGTTTGGGATGATTTTCAGAGATATAGATGGGCCAAACTCAATAGCCTTGGTGGTTTTAGAGGTTGTCTCAATTGAGTGCACTTCCATCCAAGGTTGACTTTCAGACTCTTTGACTAAGGTTTCGAGAGGAGTGTTAGTGGAGGACTGGTTTTGAATAGCATGGTCGATGATTTCATCTTCATCAATCTTCCCCTCTCTAAGAATAGCATTTATGGTACACTAGGGGCAGTGTTATATAACTCATGTTCTTCATCTTCCAACTGTTAGTCATCAGTATTTTTCACTACCTTTAGATGACTATAGGAGGGTTATGGATTTCTAAAAACAACATTCCTTGAATATTGTGAGTTTCAGAAATATCACTGCCTTCATTATCCTTATAAATTTTTTTTCACTATTTATCAAGTATGCCATATCAAAGTCACAATATTGCTCCTAAAAAACTCATTGTGGGCTCCTACTTCTCTTTTTCAGCCTCCTTCTCTTCCTATAACCTCATTGTCCTATTTTCCCATGTCCATAAACTCCACTTTCCCTCTAGGGTTTTCCTATAGCTAACTCATTTCCATGTTCCCCAGGTCCTTCAGGCATTGATGGTCTCAAAACCATTTCTGTAGGCTCTTTAGATAAATCGAGTACATTGGATTTTGAATCTTCAATACAACACTTTTGACCATACTCTGTTTTCACTTGAAGATCTCCACGTCAAATTTTAGTCAAAATCAGGTCAAAGGACCCTCTCACTAGGTAATTAAGAATTTTACATGTTTTAAGGTCATCATTGGATGTTTCAGGCACTGATTTTCCTTTGCTAGAATTTGGCTCAAATATAATATAATGTCAAGACATGGTTATTCAAGAAGGACCTTAAAGATTTCCAAAGAAGATTACCTTATCAGCTCATAGTGGCAAGTGAGGTAAATGAAAAGAGTTTAGCACTTCTGCAGGAATGTTGAAAGTTGTGTCAGTAGAAGGTACTGATAAATTATATTGTCTACTCCTGAGTGAAAACAACTTACAACAAAGTAAATGGGAACAACTTGGTCTTGTAGAGAACTAGGGTTTTGAACTTGATGGTCCAGTTGAGTGCCAAAACAGTGACCACTTGCAGAAATGACATGGAGGAGACACACAAGGCCAAACATGAAGAAATTATAGTAGAAAAGATTGATGAAACATGGAAAAAGGTGAGGTGAATTGGACAGAAATGAATGAACTTGAAAGGGCTATAGAGAAATTAGAAGACAACACTGATGATTGATGCAAAGCACTGCAGACACCTAGGGTTTTGAAGAAAGTGGCCAGAGAAGGTGGAAAATTTAATTGGGTTTCATGGTGAAAACTACACAAGAATTTGAATATGCTAGTGTGTGTAATCACCCAAACTTGCCAAAATGAGCTTGTCATGCCTCAAGGAGAAAAATAAAGGTCAAATTCATCATTTCAGTCACCTACAAAGAAAAACTGTCAAAAGGGTGTTAGTAAGAAAGGAAAAGGACTTTTAACCTTAGAAAGTGGATTTTCATAGTTAAATCAAATTCCTCTTAACCATACAAGATCATTTTTCACTCCATATGAATCATCGATTCCTTGCAAAGAGTTAGAAGTTTCAAGAAGAGAAGAGTTTTCAGTTTTCAGAAAAAATTTGGCTAAGTTGTCTCCGCGCTGCGCCCTTAGCTTGGCGTTGCGTGCATGGAAGAAGGAGTTGTGCCCTTGGAATGTTTCTACTGTGCATTCTCTAAACGCGATGCATGCCTGGGAAGTGGTTGTGCGTGCCTGGCAGAGCACTGCGCTCTTGCCCGACAAGCCTGTGAAGAAAACCCTTAGCACTACACTCTTGGCAAGAAAGGGTTTCTAAGCCCTCAAAACACTCAAATCACTCCAAATTTCTTCCAAGCTCTTGTCAAAGGTCCTCCAAGAAAGTATTAAGGGTAAGTACATGCCATACACCTATCTTCAAGCAATTTTGGTGTTTTCTTAATGAATGAAATCAAACCCTAAATTTCAAATCTTGATATCACTGTTTGAACCTCATTTCATCTTCCTAGATAGAGTGTCAGAGATAGAAAGGGTAATTGCACAGCTGGAGGGTTGTCATTGAGTTGTTTTAGCCTCTCACTCATTCTCATACACCTATACCCTCACTCACTCATTCCCTCATTTGCAAGGCTACATTTTCATTACCATCCCTTCATCTCATTTCCATTTACACTCCAGGGTTTTATAAAATCGGAGTTCAATTTGTTTGAGGGTGAATACAGTGGTGTGGAGGCCCAAATGCCAAGAATGCATGATCATAAAGGAGGCAAGATAAATATATTTTAACCCCTCAATACAAGAGAGCTCAAGTCATCTCCCCTTACTGTTTCTTGTTTCAAGCATGTAGGATGCTATGAATTTTGTGAAAAGGTGCAACAGGTGAAAAACCAACCTGAGCTAACTAGACTATTTATCATTAACTTGCATGACAAACAAGTTAATCTTGTAGGGGTCACCTTTGAATTCTCTATAGATTCCATTGCCAATGCCACAGGCATAACTATTGTAGGGGAGAAATGGTTCAAGCAAGCTAACCTTGACATGAGTTGCTTTGAGCCATACCTTAAGGCCAAGTATAAAGACCACAAAAAATCCATCTTTCCTTTCTCTCATCTGCTTGATAGATATGAACCTATGATGAAGATTATAATGAAGTATTTTACATGTGAGGGAAGGTTTTCTTGTCTTTACTCATACCACATCAGGTTACTTATGCATTTTACTATGGTGAGGATGTTGCACATACCCTATTACCTTTACCGAAGCATTGATAAAATGGCATACATATCACAAAAGAGAAACTACCCTTAGCAGATGCAAAGCCTTTTCCATCACTCACTTATCAAAATGGTTTTTATGCACCAACTACAACAGAAAGGTATTCCATGGGAGACCTTCATTGCCAATGAGGTTTTTACGGCTCCACAAGGCTATCATCAGCAAGATATACCTTCCTCATCTCATCCTCCCATTCCTACTTCTCCATCACTTCCTACTGTTCCCACATCCCCACTCACTCATATTCCTTCACCCCATGATGACCCTTACACATCACCATCCGCTCACATTCCCTCACCTCATGATGATCCTCCTTCATCACCTTCCCACAGCCCTTCACCCTCATCTCATGACACCACAACATCAAACAGTGAAGAGAGCAGTGAGGCAGATAGCAGTGAGGTAGATTCTAGTGAGACAGATGACACTGAGATGGTTGACATAGAGCCTTTCTCTTTGAACTATCAAAGAGGTCATAGGCACGTATTTTCTACACATATTGTGGAAGGTGCCCTGCCTTCATCATCAACAAAACAACTTGAGAAAGGTAAGGAAAAGGTTGAAGAGAAAGTCATTGTTGAAGAGGAGGAAGACAAGCATGAAATTAAACAAGAGTTTCAAACCTTGAGAGTGAGGATGAGAAGAGGATTACAAGCATGTTGATCAAGAGCAAGGATACCTAGATTAGGGAGCTACAAACCAATCTTGTCAGGGCAAAGAATGTGATCCACTTCCTTGAGGTAGAAGAACAACAGTTAGAGACAAAGAAATCCATCAGTGAGGTCAAAGCTATCATCGCTCGGAAAGAGGCCAGAAAGGTGAAGGCTAACCTAGATGAAATGTTGGGAACTCTAGATGACATTGAGGATGAGGAAGAACAACTTCCTAGGAAGAGGACAAGGATAATTGGGTTGAAGAAGTCCTTAGCCCAGGAAAGAGAGAAAGAGATAGAGTTGGCAGAGCAGCTCACTCCAAGTGAGCTGCTTGCCATGGATATCAACTATGACAGAGAATATTTGCTAGAGAGATCCAATGTACACCTAGAGGTTCAGCTTGAGAAGGAAAAAAGAGACATTGACCTTCAGAAGAAGATGGCAAGGCATTATGCCATGAGGAATAGAATTGCAAGGGCTAAGCTCAAAAGAGCCCTTGCAAATATTCAAGCACAAAATGAGGCAAAGGAGAAGGAGAAACTTGAAATCCTTGCTGATGTATCCCTCCAAGCCTCCCAAACATGATCAGAAAGACAAATTCCATTTTTGGCGTCTTTTTGCAAATTTTGAGTTTTGGACTGTTTGGCCAGCGGAAAAAAGGGCCAAACACGCAGCGCCACTGGCACTTAGATCTTTTTTGGGGCACTAAAATGAGGAAAACTCAGAATTTACATGTTCCTCATTCCAAAGACATCACCCTCAGAAAGTTTCAGCTCATTTGGAGCAGAATTGGTCCCTCAAAAGAGCCAAAAACCACCTAAAAAACACCTTTCTACCCTATTTTCAGCACTGGTGTTGCACCCTTAGCGGTATTTGAAGAATATATCTTTTAGTGGGAAAATGGAAACCATTATAGAAACCAAAAGAATATTTGGAAACTATACAGGACAGACTTTACAATGAGCTATCATGGAGCTCATTTGGACACTGGGAAGGCCTCCAAAACTTAGTCGCAAAACAGGTGATTTTTCCAGATTTGCCGTTGCGCCCTTGCCAGAAAGTCAACAAAAGACACAAGAAGTTATTGAAAAAGATATTTTTAGGGTTTAAAGGAAAAATATATCTAGAATTAGCTGAGGAGTTATGTTAGAAGTTATTTTTGCATTTAATGAGTTTGGGATATTTGTGCCTTGGGCCTTGCAAGGTCTCAATGGTCAAATGCATTTACAATGTAATTAATGACTTCTAAAACCCTAGCTAGGGTTTACTTCACCATTTTTTCAGTTAAATAATGCATTTATGCCTCATTTTTTTGGTTGGTTGACTGTTGAGCTCAATATCATGGACTTGGAGTTGAGAAGAAATTGGCTTTGGAGTTTTGTGAATGTTTTGATTTGAATGGAAATGGAGCAAGCATATTTGCAGGATTCATGAACATGGTTAATGGTGATGTTTTTCTAATTTATTACTTTTCATCTTATGTTTTCATATTGTTTCATCTTTTCTCATGCAATAGAGCAGAAATTCTAGGTTAAGATTTGTTGTTAGAGGCACCTTAAGACTGTTTGTCTTCTATTGCTTAGATGTTTTCCTCTGCTAGGTTTGATTGGAGAATTCTTGATTGCTCTCTAGTTCCACTTAGCTTGTTGTCTTAAGAATGGTTCAATGGAGTCAAGCCAAAGAATTTTATGGTATTCCATGTGCTTTGGTGTAGCTTAAAACATCATTTTTGAGGTCTTTCTTTGAGGTATTGCTTATTAGGGTTTAGGCTAAAGAAGTTTATGGTTTTCCCTGTCCTTTGGTATGTCTTGAAAAGTAATTTCAAAGGTCTTTGAAGTTTGATTAAAGAACTTAGGAGTTCCCTACTCTTTAATCATCACTTTCTTGTTATATTACATTTTTTCTTTCTTTAAAGGTAAAAAAACTCGAGATTTTATGAGTTCCTTGCTCTCTAGGGTTTGTTGGATTGTTGTTTTAAAGTTTACTTGATGAAGCTAGGTCAAAGGAGTTTATGGTGTGCCCTATCCTTTGATTCTTTATTAAGCATATTGATTTTGAAATCCCTCCTTGTTATACTATATGTTAAAGGATTCTTAATTTCCCTTTAAACCTACTATGTTCACAAATTTAATGTTCATTTCACTCACATAAGCTACTAAGATCCATTTGGCTTTGTTAACTTTCCCTATGAAACCCCCTTGATTTGTTGTTGTACTCTTCAGACATTTCACAGACCCCATAGCCCAATGGTTTGAACCTCTCTCACTTTATCTATTCTTCTTGACAACCTACCCAAGCAAACAAAACAAACAAACAAACCCTATCATTATAACTAGCCTAAAATCAACATCCTAAAAATATACAAGTCATACCTTTTGTCAAAATTAGAGAGAGCCCTCTCTGAGTCCAGGAAGGCTAGGTTCTAGGACTCCAAAGATTGGTTTGATGTTACCCTTTTCTATTTGGTCATTGCGAATCTACCAAATTACAGGGACCTAACACCAACCATATAAGGAGATCATGATCAATGGAAGGCTGGGCTGGAGGATATAACACTAGCTGTTTAGAAAATGTTGGGTGCTAAAAGGTGCCTTTTAAAACTCCTATTTATCCCACATTAATTATCAACCCAGGAAAGTCCTCTTATTTCAAGAGTGTACATAGTATGTGCATGATATAATCCCAGAGAGTAATGTTTTCCAATTTGTATTACAATGTTTCAAATACAAGAGTAAACAGAGGCTTGAAAATGAAATCTAATTACAACAATATGAAACTCAATACTATAAAATCCAATCACTAACTCAAAAATCATCAGTCAAGGATGGAGTAGTAATAACTCTTTCCTCTGTAAACTAATGTAAATTAAATAAAACATAAACAATATCCTCAATTTGATAACGTAGGCAGCAATAACCAATGTCCTTTACAGTTGATGATCTTACACTCCACACTAAAGCAATTAAATGGAAATGGTAACTGAGCTAAATCACTAATGTTGCTAATGAAAATAAACTAAGCAAGCTCTCTGTAATACATTCAAAAGAAAAACCAAACTTTTGCAAAAAGGAATAAACGGTAAACTAGTTAACAGAAATGAACATCAAATATATTTACTAGAAATGAACAGCAAATGGAAATGAACAGCAAAATCTATCTAATGGAAATGAACAAGAAAATATATCTAATGAAAATGAACAACAATCACGAAAATTACAGCGCACGAACGGAACAACAAATGGAATGGAACATCAGATGCTAAACAACGAAGCTTTGTTAAAGCATAACAAGATAAGTTATACAGGGATCAAGATTCTTGTTAAATTGGAAAGGAACAGCAACGCAATTCAACAATGCAACACACCAAGATTATAAGCAATAAAACATTAAACTATTAAACTTGAAACTGTAATGAAAATAAATGCAAACCATCACACAACTATAATCAAAAGATAATAATACAGATGGCAAGTGGATCCACCAGGGCCGGGCCCTTTGCCATTAGTGGAGCACTTCCAAACTACTCCAGTGTCAAATAATGGAACAACAGCTGAATTATGTATTAATCATATGTAGCAGAGTTTACAAGCAATTGTACTCTGTTTTAATTAACAAGAGTCGATGAACAATTCTAAAAATTACAACAGGAAATCTCTCCCTAATGGCAATACATGCTCTCCTTTTATAATCAGAAAGAGGAGAAAGTAAATAGTAAATGTGATCCTTCATAACAAAATTGGATTGTTCCCAAAAACTTGATCAGCAAGAAAATATATTTCCATCAATCATTCAACAGGAACAAGTCAAATTTGGTATTGCAATTGACATCATTTGGAAAATGGCCGCAATAGTGAATATAGGAAAATCGTCCTCAGAGAACCTTTCGTTTCTCTTAGTACGAACCAAATTTTGGAAAAATATTCTTGGATAAAGTTAATTCGGTTCGTTCTGGACAAAACCCATGTTTTGGATTTTCCATATTCTTCTCCATTTTCCCAGAATGTCCAACGCAAAACTGACACATCTTATTACAGCGAATTTCTGAGTTGGAATATTTGATGATGAGCTGGAGATCAAATCTGCAATCTGGAAAATATCTTGGAGGCTAAAATGGTGAGTGATGTTAAAAAGTATATTAATAAACCATCATTGATAAAATCATGCATAATAATCATTAATTTATTAAGAATAAAGGAGAGGAAATAATATTTATCCATAAGAGCATAAATAGTTATAAGATGGAATTACACATTAATTTGTCACCGTCCCTGCAATCCCCTGTCCCACACATTGGAGGGCCTATTCTGTGACCTGTGAGCAGTGACATGACCTGAAACCACTTTCATGGCATCCCCCTTGATAAGGACAATCATTCCTCTAATGACAGTTTCCTGTAAAAAACCCTAAAAATAGACCTTTTTTCCTTGGCACAACCAGCCAGTTTTTCCCTCGCACTAATGGGGGAAATCCACCAAAGAGGGCACGCCAACTAGCACTCTGTCCCAGTGTATTACTTGCGCCAAGCTTAATAAGGATTGTTTTTTAAAAATAAATGGCAGAAGTTTGATTCCAACCAACTCCTGAACGAGTCTCTAAAATGAGTTGGGAGGTTTGGCTCCGAATCTCCATGTAGGGGAAGTGGTTTTCCACCTATCATGGAGGCTTCCTTGAGGATAGGGCCAATCCCACCATTGTAGGGATCCGAACTCCCCTTCCACCATCTATATAATCTTGTCATTTTCCCCTTGCAAGCTAGCCTGGATAGAGCTTAATCAGTAGTAAGAATATTATCATCATACAGCAGAAGAGAGAGAGCCTTGTCCCATCCCGACGAGCTTCATCGAGACATGCTCCGCTATTGACCCACCGAAGGAAGATCTAGCGTCAGAGTTTAGGTTGTATATTTATTTCATTGTGATTAATAATAAATGACTTTGATTATTGGTCCATTCATATGTTCATGTCTTATGTTACAAATAATATCTTCTCTCACTGATATATGGTTGCATGTATTAGGTTTTACATTGTGTGTTGTTTTCTTTGTGTACGTGTAGGTGTTTGAACGTGCTAGGTGGGAGAATTGTGATCTGCCAAAGCAAAGGACAGAAGCGCCATCTTCTCTGCAAGCAATAGCAGCGTAGGACTTAAGGTAGGCCTCTTGTCGCATCTTGGTCTTTTGTAACTAGGAACCTGCATCTTAGTGTGACTCAGTTGTTGCTAGACCCGATCTGGGCTAGTAGGGATCACCTTTGTCTGCAGAGGGGATTTACCTCTCCAACAAGCTGGCAACTCACTTTGGGGATGAGCAGAATCTCTAGTTTCATGAGACCGAGCCTTGGAGGGAGCCTACTCCATGACCTAAGAGTGGTGACATGACTGGAAATCAACTGCGCATCCCCCTTGACAAGGAAAATCATTCCTCTGAAGACAGTTTCCTGTGAAAATCCCTAAAAATAGACCTTTTGACCTTGGCGCGACCTGCCAGTTCAGCCCTCGCACCAATGGGGGAAATCCACCAAAGAGGGCGCGCCAACTGGTGCTTTGTCCCAGTGTATTACTTGCGCCAAGCTTAATAAGGATTAAAAAAAAAAAAATGGCAGAAGTTTGATTCCAACCAACTCTTGAACGAGTCTCTAAAATGAGTTGGGAGGTTTGGCTCCGAATCTCCATGTAGGGGAAGTGGTTTTCCACCTATCATGGAAGCTTCCTTGAGGATAGGGCCAATCACGAAGAGATGAAAGTTTATGCGTGATAATTTTTTTTCCTACCTACCCGGTGTGAAACATGTGCGTCGGCGTTTTGCCTTGATGCATCCCCGAGAGCCCACGGTATAAAGGCAAAAAGTTTAGACGTTATTATGGCAGGCTTTATATATCCCGATTCTCACAGATGGGGTTTGAATATCATCCCTATGATGAACGGGGGGCTCTATACGTGTCTGTGTTGATTACCAAGACATTAATCGGGCCTGTTCTAAGGACAATTACCCCACTCCTTTTATAGATCAAATTATTGATGAATGTG
>JAXQQM020088341.1:0-22082 GCA_034641835.2 Pinus albicaulis
GAAACCCATGAAGCAAGTACACCAAAAATAAATTTTATTATCTTTGAAATCTTCTTTAGCTCGAACTGGCGCGACTCAGAGGCTTTTAGTTGGAAGAATATGCCCCCAACTATGCTTCTAGAAGTTACTTTTTGCCTTTACTTTACTTTAAATGTGGTGTGCAGGTTTTAACGGGAAAAAAAACACATAAGCCCATAGGTAAGCTTGGTAATGTCCGCGCATGTGAAGGAAGTGACCACAAAAAGTGTGCAGGCCATATTTAAGAGTATTTAAGAGCTATTTTCCCAGTTTCCAAGACTTGGATAAGGAATCTAAATGCTTGAATTCTAAGGAAGCATTAATATGGATGATGATGGATCCATATTGACCATAAAATGTCATGGTGACAAAATGACGTGTAATAGGGAGAATGTGGGAGCTCCTTCAAATTTACGTAGGAAAAGGGGTCACTTGAGAGGTACACTAGCTACATGGATCTAATGGTTGATCTTGTAGAGACCGAGCCATCCTATTTTGAGGAAGCAATTAAGAAACAAATTTGGTTTGATGTAATGTTGGAAGAATACGAATGCATAATAAAGAACAGTGTTTGGGAAGTGGTTCCAAGATCGAAAGACAAATCAGTTGTGGGTTCGAAATGGATCTTCAAAGTTAAGCATGCAGTGCGAGAATCATAGAGAAGTATAAGGTAAGATTTATGGCCAAAGGATTCTCTCAAGTTGAGGGAATTAACTATGAGGAAATTTTTTCTCCCATAACAAAGTATTCATCCATTAGATCAATTATTGCACTATCTGCACAGATGGATTGGAAGATCCACTAGATGAATGTAAAAAAACATTTCTCAATGGTGTTATTGATGAGGATGTGTGCATAGAGAAACCATAATGATCCAGATTTATGCAAGAACAAAATAAAATACATAAATAAGCATAAACTTAGAGATACATCCAAAAATATACTTCATTTCATTAATATCAAATAACTAAAATAAGCTTATAGAAAAAATGGAAATAAACTAGCTCAGACGATAGTAGCTTAGCTCTGAGAAGAGATGTGGTGGCTACATGCCTCTGAACTGTGTTACAATGAGGCTTGAAGACCTATTTATTATTAATAAACAATGGAAAAATATAAACATCCAAAAACCTAACCCTAGGAGATGAAGCGCCAAAACTATGGGCTCCGTTTGGGTAAATTGGTACATCAACTTCTCTGAGTCGTAACTTTGGCATACGATCTCTGTTTGATGTGAAAAATTCCTCATTAGAAAGATCTATCCGAGGACTAAAATTTTCGAGTGACAAAAATTATTTAAAGCCCCAAGTTTGTCTTTGTTTTCCCAAAAAAACCTCGTTTAGGGCCTCAAAACGACTCTGGAAGTTCAGGACCTGAAAAATTTCCAAAAATAGTAAATTGTACTACAATTAAGGAAACTGAAAAACTAAAAGAAACAATGGTGGGGACCCAAGTGGAATTTGTGGGTGGCCACCATTATCCACCTGGATCACATAAGGTTTTTATACATTTGATTGCGAGTCTCATGTGTGCAGACTCATGCAAACATTGTATGGTCTCAAAAAGGAACCCCGAGCTTGGTACACTCAGATTGATAGTTATATCACTGGATATGGCTTCACCAAAAGTGAAGCATCTGAAAACCTGTATAATATTTTGGTAGAAGGTAAATTTATTATCATTGTTTTATATGTTGATGATTTAATATTGACAGGTGATGAGAAACTAATCAACTCTTGCAAGAAGGACCTTATAAGGGAATTTGAGATGAAAGACATGGGTCTCATGCACTACTTCCTTGGGCTGGAAGTATGGAAAGGTTATGGGGAATTATTATTGTCTCAAAGAAAGTATGCCACCGAGATAATGTAGAGATTTCACATGGGGAGTTGTAAGCCCATGGAGACACCTCTAGCGACCAACCGGAGGAAGGAGAATGCCACTTCAGGTGAAGAGATTGATGCTACCATTTACCGACAAATAGTGGGTTCACTGATGTATACTATGAACACACAACTATATATGTGATATTTAGTCAACCAATTGACCCAAGCTATGGTTAGTCCGACCAAATTGTATTGGATGTAGCAAAGCATGTTTTACGGTACCTTAGAGGCACTACTTAGTATGGATTATGGTACATACAAACAAAGGGACTTAAGATGCATGAATTTAGATATTAAGATTTGGTAGGGAGTCCATCCGAACGAAATAATACATTATAGTAAATTCTCAATGTTGGGTCCACAACAATTTCCTAGTACAATAGGAAGCAAAGGTTTGTGGCACTCATCTCAACATAAGTTGAATACATGGATGCAATTCAAGCAACATGTAAGGCAATATAGATGAGGAAGATGCTTGTGAGACTATTTGGTGAGGAGATGGATCCAAGCATGATCTATTTCATGATCGATCCAAGCATATAGATATTGGGTTTCATCATTTATGAGACTATGTGTAGAGGTGGATAATGTTTCTACAATAGATTCCGACATAGGAACAAGATGATGACATCTTGACAACGACTTTGTCAAGGGGGAGGTTAGAATTCCATAGGTAATGGATAGGGGTGGTTGGTAATTCCTTTCTTGCTAATAGGGAGTGTTGATAAGTGTAGCAAGAAAGACTCAATTTCACTTAGCCTTCGTAAAATTGAGAAAATTTGAAATTTCAAAATCAACATACAACTTGGAGGAAGTCAAGTTGTGTGAAATGGCTCTTGTCACTCAGTTAGCTCAGTAAATTAAATTTAGTGGGCTTGGATTTTAGTTTGCATGAGTTTATTGCTAATTCATAGAAATTCAGTTCAATTATTTCTATTTGTACTCAGTTAACTAGTTATAATAGTTAATAGAACTAGTTGGAGGTAAGTTGTGCCATGGGACAACAATCTAACTCAGAGATAATCCATTTAACTGACCAATAAACCAAAAATATCTCATGCATGCAAGGAATTTGAATTTATTAGTTTTGGTGGATATTCCAAGGTAGTGTAACATTAGTTGTAAACTAGTGTTGAGTGTACACGTGTTGCATGCAATCAATGATAAATCTTTGGGAATTGCACAATCAATTTGGAGGAAATTCCTAAAGAATAGGAGATAATTTCCCCAGGATTTATGCAAGGAAATAGGGGCCTTGGTGAGAAAATCATTGGATAAGTGTTTTCTAGAGCTTGTTCATCGAGTAAGAGAACAATTATTCTTTTGCAGATTGAGCCAAGAGCTAGAGCTAGCAATTGTAATAGTTTCTCAATTCATTGATTAATGCAAACATGCTTGAGGGTTTTTCCCTAGTTTGGTTCCCATAGAAATCAATGTGTGTTTGTGGTTTTTATTATTCCATGGCTATGCATATTGTTCTAAATTATGAACTTCATTCCGCATATTAGTAGAGTAGAATTGTATCTCTTTATTTTAGATTGAATTTCTTAAGGAGTTGCAATTCTATACAATTTCTGCAGTCTCAACCTTAAGTGTTGAGACTTTGTTGAATTTGCTGAGCAGCAATGGAAATATGTGATTCATGAATAATTTTCTCCAATTTTCCCTTGAACTTGACATTTCTTTTTCACTTCCTATCATATTTAAATTATAGCATGCGATTGGATTGAGTATAACAATGTTTCAAATTTTTAATGATGTCATTCAATGTTTGAGGCTCATGAATATCAATTAAATCTCTGAATGATAAAGGTAACCCACTGATAAAACTATACACGTTTTCCTTCTCATATTTAATGTACGACACATATATCAGTAATTCTAGAAACTTGGTGACATATTCGTCGTCCGACATTTGTCCCATCTTGAGCTCATAGAAAATTTTCGACTTGCTGTCATAGTAGCTTTCTGATAAATATTATTCTTCGAAGAGCCTTTAAAATTCATTCCAACTCAATCCCTCTGAAATTATGCCTCTGAAATTCTTCAAATATTACCACCATATGTATTATTTTCCCTTTAGACTATAGGTAGCTACCTTTGCTTTCATGTTCTTAGAATAGTTATGGACTCTAAATAACTTGTTCATTCAAAGTAGCCAAGCTTTTGCATATTTACATTTCTTCATCTCTCATCAAATGTAGGTGGTTTGGACCTCTTAAATTGTTGTGGTATATCGTCCCTTTCTCTCTTTATTTTATGATGATGATGATGATGATTATAATTCCTCTTGGTAGAAGGACTATAATTTCTACCAAAGTGATGCCCATAAGTGCTAGATCTTCTCTCTCGGGTGCTTAGTGGTGCATTCCCTCCCACCGTTTCCTCATGCTTTTGTCCCTTTTCTTGGAACTTCTACCATATACCCCATTTTTTTTATCTCTTATAACACAAAAGGGCTATTGTTATCTCTATGAATAACCCCCAACTCATGCTGCCTTTGCCTCTGCATGTCTGAGAGGATTTACAATATGAATGCATTTAACTAAGCTTTTTTTTCTTGAGCCCTTACCAAACTTTCATTATCTTCTTCACAACTCCTAATCTCGACCCTTAGGCTCCTCAAGGTATCCATTAAGTTCAGATAGTTTTCCCCTCTCCCTTGGATAACTGATATTTCTTCTTCATTTGGCATTGCTTATGCATATCTATGCTGTGATTGATTAGAGATATAGTCTACCATCTTGCTATTTGTTTCGTGGCCTTCATAATTTATGTGGTACCATCCTCTACTATTCTATGTGATCTTCATCTTATATTATGTGTTGATACACACAGACAACTATTATATTTAAACAAAATTAAAGCATAGGACAATTGCTATCACCTTGGCTCATTGCTGGAAATCTACTCATGCAAGGCTAGATAAACAATGCATTGCAAGTTAGAACATCAATAATAATGAAATCATATCAATAATTAATACCATGTTACATATTAAAATAAAAAAGTTAAGCATAACACTCACACATGCATTTAATCAACCATAGACTGAATTTTAATACCTAAACATTTGTTTATTTAATTTTCTAAAAACCAATATGAAACTCCTTGCATAAACTCTACCTTTAATTTTCCACGATAGAGCCCATCCAGTCCAAGTGTTGAACCTGGATGCTTTGATACCAATTTGTAGCACACCCCCTCCTAAGTCCCACCAAAACACAACTTAGAAGGAGGTGGTTACTATGTTGACCCGAGATTCAAGGTGGCACTATGGAAATGGGGTCTAAAATTTTTGTTTTATTCTACCCTTTTCGAAACCCAAAATAAATGGTACCATCACATTCACCTCGTTAAGAAAATTATAGTGACACAATATTTGTTCCAATCCGACACCTGGATCGAAAAATATGACCAGTTGAGGTCATTTCCAATTAAATAATTCCATGTCATCGGGCATGCCCCGTGGCTGACATAATTCACCTATCAACTCTTGACTTGTTCATACCCCAGGTTACAGGTAGGTCCATGTCTCTAGATTATATAGCCTAATGGAGGACATTGATCACAGATATATGTACATTTATAAATATATTCACTTGCCATGCACAGTTTCAGGCCACCATTTCCACCTCACCATAGTGATTCAATCTCGGGTGTTACTTTTGTGATATTCGTCCCAACCTTCTAGGGTGACGAGGACCGATATGCTGTGGACTTTCAGAGGGACATAGCTAATTTAACAAAACACCGGGGTGACATGCGTAAACATGCACCGACGAAGAATTACATGACGAATAGAGAAACATTCTTGTTCCATGAATCTGTCTCTTGGAAGGAACAAAAGCACACTCCAAGGAATAGCCCTGGCTAAAAAGGCTTCGGGATTACATGGTGGCACAATATGAACACCCAATAGGGATCACTGAGAGTGACCATATGATTATATGATTTTTGATCTACCCCGATGCTTGAAGGAGTAGTGAGACCGAGATGACGTGTCTCGATGGACCATGGTCATGAGTCTTGGTTGCATGCGACACAAAACAAAGCATCACAACACTGAGGTTAAAACACCAACGCTATATCCTATAGTCAAGAAGGTGCCATTGAAGGAAGCTTCGCGAAGGAATGGGGTCACACAACATGACACTTAAGCCCGAGAAATTTTTAACATGTATAAATGAATTCTTTCCCTATAATCTTATACAAGCACCTTTCCTGATCCATATTCATGACTAAAACATGCATGAAGGGGATTAAATATTTCATTTGGGTGAAGGGAGCACCTACAATATATATATATGCGTGTGTGTGTGTGTGTAGCCCCACATACGCGAGAGTGCTATCCTTCCCAAGCTTGGATAATGAACAAGGCGTACTAGCCAATTATGTAAGAAATACAATAACAAAATAGAGATTTTTCCATTTATAATCTCTAAGGCCCATTAGACAAATTTCAAGCTTGTCGCGACTCAGAGACCTATGAACCTCTCATAAAAAATTTAATAAGCAGAAATCAAGCCCATTTTATTTAAGAGATCCACTAGTCTTTGGTGCCATTAATAAAATTACAATAACTCATGAAAGTGAACATAACGCATACGAAGCTGAAATTATGACAGGAAAAAAAATTCCACAAGAAAACAGGAGATCCCAATCCCCACTCAATTCATAGGCAAGAATCACACATTTCAATATTAAAATTAACATTGCTATAGGCTTATAACCCACACAATATTTATATAGATGGCATATATAAGAACCAATGCTTCTTAGCATTAAGATGCCATTGTGCTGATGCAAATAACAAAGACAATATAATAGTCACAAGAAAAAATAATATTATACTTATTTTATAAGAGTTTTGACATTTGAGAGTGGGACTCTAACTCTCCAGCCAACCATAGGAAAGATACAACCATAATTACTTGTAGGTGTCACCACTTAGCTAGATTCCAAAGCTTGAGGTGGAGTTTTTTTGTGGGATTTTGACCAACAAAACAAGTGAAACAATAATCCCACTAGGCCACACTATCTTCATCCACTAGCTACAAACATGACATTCAACGTTTTAGGCATAATATCTTCACACAAGGATAACCCAGCACAAAGAAATTCATCTCACTCTACAGGAGAAGAGAACCAAAATAATGAAGGTTCATTAGTGGTTAAGTTGTCGATGGTAGAGAAGTCACCCTCCAAGTGATTCATTGATCAGTAAAACACTAGAGTTTTAACCCAAGGAAACTCCTAGTTGTTCTTTCAGCCCTCACGAGCACTAGAGTGAATCCTTCCAATCCAGCACGTTCATATTAGAGGATTATTTAGTTGGTGTTCTGATCCAGAGATCAAAACATAGGGATAAGAATCATTTTTCCTTTTCTTCCACTTTTTTGCTACTATCTTAATGCTTCTGCATGCGTATATTTATTTCTACCTATGTGTGTGTGTGTATGTTCCCCTTGATTGCTTTTTTTCCTTGTGAGGTTCAATGACCAACTCCTATCCTCTTCATGAGCTTCCCGAAACCCCCTTTGTTGGAAAATTCAACCCATACTGCTCTATTCAATTTTTGTCCTTATTTTCTTTTTGTTAGAGTCTAAAGACGCTTGGGCATGTCCTTTTCTTGTTGGTTAACTTATTGCACAATTAGTCATTTAAGACCACTTTAGCGAGCCCATGCCTACCATTTAAAACAACCAATTCCTCAAGCAATCTCCTACCTCAAGCAATGAAATCCGTATCTCTTTCCCAACCAATTAACATAATTACAATTATTTACATTAAGAGAAATATTTAACTAAGGGATATCACAATTGTGCACACAATCTCTGATAGTATGTCTCTAGTGTTGATGGGTAGTTTGAATGTTTAAAATCCAAATTCATAGGGTTGCAGTTCCTTATATTGAATTTGATTGGTAACAAATATTGACATGGATTGTAATCTCTCAAATTTGGATGTGTGTTTTGGATTGATTTGGGTGTGATACAATGACTGAGAAATTTTCATGGTTGATCCTTGTGCTTTGATGTGTTTAATAGGGGAATTTAATGAATTGGGTGTTATTTATTAAACTCAGTATTTTGAATTGTTGAATAATCATGCAGTTATGACTGACATCCATCAACCCTATATATGCACAGGTATGAATATGCCTTGGGATACCTAGGTCCAATTGAGTTAAGTCGGGGTTAAAGTGATGGGTACTTTGTACTAGTGAATTACACTATAAAAAATATTTTATATTTTTATTTGTTTCATATGTCAAAAAAATACTTTTTCAACCTACATAATAATATATCCATGCCAACACCAAATTCAACATCCACATTTATGTTATGGATCCCACAAGGGTTGGGCGGGATACTCAGTCTCTCTTATCTTTTGGAAGCAAATTTCGGAGCAGTTTGAGAAAGGCGTTGCATCTACATATCTTTTGGCAGTTATGACCAGCACTCCCTCGTGCTATCCATGTAGCCTGTAGTCATCACAAGAAGCGCCTGCAAATCACATAGATACATGGAATTGGCTTATGATGAATACGTTGATATACATGATAAATTAAAACAATGAGCGAAAATTTTATGCACCTGATTCATACCAGATACATCCTTTCTTTTGTACTGACCACGTCTGTAATCGTAAGCATTGTGCATATGGGTTTCTATTTCAAGATTATATACATGGTAAATAAACTCAAGTTGGATTTATTTACCATGTATATATAATTGAAAATATATTATATGTTTATAAAAAGTGAGTAAATAAATAACAAAATATATTAATATATTTCAGAGGGTGGGAAAAAATAATTCTCAAAATATATTGTAATGTACTTCTCATATATCAATTATATCAATTCGATGATAACTTCCAATTACTATAATATATATTCATCTAAGTTTCTCAAGAAGCTTATTATTTGAACTAAACCATGAATTTACTTTTTAAATTAATATATATATATATATATATATATAATTTAAAAATATGATATATATAAATAAGAAGTGGCATTTCTCAATAATATTGTAATTCTCATTTATATAAAATTATTATTATTATTTTATTTTATTATATATTTTAAATTTAAAAAATATATAAAAAACAACCATTACTATTAATCAACTATTTTATAATTTTAATATTATAAATTTATAAACTAAAAAAATCATTTTCTAAATATAAATAATATATTTAAAAAAAAAGCAAAACTTAATCAAATTCTTTAAATGTTTTGAGCAACCACTATATATAAAACTACTTTCCACAACCTTGAGTAGCCATAACATATGAAACTACCCTTCACAAATTTTATAATTACATTTCACGAAGAAAACTCCAAAGTCTTATGTTTTTGAAGTGTTTGGTACTTTTCTCTGAGTTTCAAATATATTTGAACGCAGAATGGAAGCAGTAAAAAAATTGTATAGCAATTTATTTTAAATATTTTATAAATATTTTATTTTAATTTAATTTTATAATATTTTAATACTTAAATTTAAAGCAAATGATATGGAAATATAATGGTATAAAATAATACTTTTGTAACCATATTTAATTAATAAGCACATGAAAATTTAATATTTATAATAAACTTACAATTTAATAATCATGATATTAGTTACACTAAGTCCAATTAAATTTAATATAATAATTATTTTTTTATTAATTTACATATTTAAATTCTAACAATTAAAAATTAATAAATAAATATTTACTATATTTTTTTAAACAAAATCAATATAAATTACTATTAATATATTATAATTTATATTAATTTAAAAAAATAATATTTAGCAAACAAAACACTAATACTGAAGTATATTTGAGACATGAAATAAAAGCTAAAATTATATTATTTTTAAAACAATCTAGATCCATCTTAACTCGAGATCCATGCTTTGAGGTCAAATCTTGAGATACAAACCTCTTTTAAAGTGAAAAGAGATTTGATCCCTTTGAAAGCTTGGTAGATCCAGAGTTAAGATGGATGTATAGTAGTGAGTTGGAAATTTCTTTTGGTTGTTTTATGACACATGAAGTTTTAAGATTTTATTTAATTGGTTTAGGTGGTGTTTGGTTCTTATTAGCTTTTAGGTTGAGATACTATTGGAGGGGTTGGGGAAAGAAGTCATTTTTAGGAGAACTAAATTATCCTAAGGGTTGTCCAAACTCAATGGAGCCTGTCACAATTCAGATGATAACATCCTATTGGTGGGCACATCATTTTTCCATCCAACATTAAAGTTGACCCTGACCTAAACTTAATTTAGTCATGAAAAAATAAACATATCTGAAACATAAAGCCAACATAAATATATCACTTATGAAATGTATACCACCACATTGTATCCTACCTTGACCACTATTTTTGGCTAACCAACATAGATCCATCTTAACCCCAGATCTATCAAGCATCGAGAAAGGATCAAATCTCTTGAGATATAAACCTATTTTCAAGTGAAAAGAGATTTGGTCCCTCACGATGATTGATAGATCCGAGGTTAAGATGGATATAGGCTATTTTTTATACACACACATACAATATATAGGTTGGATCCATATCTCCCTCTCCCTCTCCTCTCTCTCTCTCTCTCTCTCTCTCTCTCTCTCTCTTCCCTTCTGCTCTACTCTCTCCCTCATTCTCTCTCCATCTCCCCCTTGTCACCCTCTCTCTCTCTCCACATTTTCTCTTTATGTATTTCTTCTTCCCTCCCTCTCTCTCCCCCTACAACTCCATCTCTCCCTTCCTCAATCTCTCATTCTCTCCCTCTCAAGTCCTCTCTCTTTTCCTTCCTTTCTCTCCCTTTCTCTCCCACCTCCCTCTCTCTCTCCTCCCCATCAATATCTCTCTCTTTTCCCTCCAACTCTATCAATATCACCCTCCCTATCTCCTTCTCTCTCTCTCCCCCCATATTTGTGTCTCCATTTCTCTCTTTTCCTTATCTCCCTTTCTCTCTCCTATCATTATCTCTCTCTTCTGTCCTCTCCTCTCTCACTCACTCTCTCCATATCTCCCTTGTCACTCCCTCTCTCTCTCCACCTATATCTTTCTATGTCTTTGTTCTTCTCCCTCTCTCTATCTCCCCCTCCAACTCTATCTCTCTTTCCCTCGCTCTCTCCTTCTCTATCTCAAATCCTCTCTATATTCCTTCCTTTCTCTCCCACCTCCCTTTGTCTCTCCACCCATCTCTCTCTCTCTCTCTCTCTCTATATATATATATATATATATATATATATCTCACTCTCTCTCTCTCCTTTCCTTCTCTCTATCTTCCCTCCTATCCTCTCTCTCTTTCTCTCTCTCTCTCTTTCATTTCGCTCTCTCCCTCTCTCTTACACCTCCCTCTCGTCTCTCTCATCCACCATCATTCTCTCTCTTTCTCCCCATCCTCTAGCTCTGTCACTATCTCCATATTCTTTCCAGAGAATTTCTTCCGGCTTCCCTCTTTCCTCCCTCTCTCTTCCCACCATTATTTATTTTTTCTTCAAACACTGATGTAGGAGTAAAATTGTAAAAGTGTAGAATTACTAGTGGTTATTACCCACCAAAATTTATGCAAGTTCTTTGGCTTGAGCAAACAATTTATTTATCCAATTCTAACTAAAGACTATAAGATGATTTTTCTATCAACTATTATTGAATTAGCATTGACCAATGTAACTTATAATTATTTATTCAATTTTTCCCATAGCATAATTTCTAGCTTGAGTTGGAAGGGTTAAACTGCCATGTAAAACATAATTACAATATAACCTCCACCATACTTGGCTCCACATTATTTTTAACCTATTATAATTATTTTTTAATTGAACACAAAGATAAATTCCACTTCCATAAAACCAATGTTGAATTTATATTTTATTTATACATAATAATTATATCTATTTTTAATTAGAACAGGCATTGAAATTAGATTAAATTTATTAAATATTACATGTTAAATATTTACACTTGACATCTCCCACATACTTGCTGTAGATCCCAATTAATTTAAATTACGAATAAAAAATATAATTATTAAATAAATAATTTACCAAAAAAAGTTTATAACTATAACTAGTAACTTAGTTAATAAATTTAGGTAATCTAAGTTATTTTATACCAGTTACAGTAAGCTTCCAAACCTTGATTAGTCCAAAACCTTGATATCATATTCTGTTTCACCAAAACCCACAAACTGTCCTAAATTATATTCTGTTTCACCAAAACCCACAAACTGTCATAAATTTCTAAAACTTGGGTGAGTGAAAAGCCAACCCACAAACTATCATAAATTTCGAAAGTTTGAGTGAGTGAAAAGTCTTACTATATCGTAGTAACTTCAAAACCTTGATCATTAGTTGAAAAGACGACTAATTCCAATAAAAATGATCATGTATAACCATGTACATTCAACAATAATATTGAATACTCTAATTGCTAATCCAAAGCTTTTACTTTGTTAGTTTTATTAAAACGAGACCTCTCTACCCGCTTATAGTCGTCTCGTCTCTATTGAAAGGGCGTTGATGTTTCAATAACGATCACATAACCTAAGCCCAACTCAGTCTTGTCTAATTCTTTCATTAGCTGCCATGAGCATAAAAGTTGTATCACAGAGAGATTTAGTTGAATTAATAGCTTCCTCTTGCATGTTGCCGACCTCACTTCTTTTCTGCAAAGACCATCAGCTAAACAATACTTTTCATAAAAACGTCAGCATTTCAGGCCGCCCATTCTCTCTCGGGGCCTTTATAACCACTAATTCTAGGGCAGGGCAAAGTGCAGAACTCTGAACTTCTGACGTAATCTCTTCAAAAAAAGTTACAGCTGTCAAGCATGAGAAGATATATATGTTGTACGTTGCAGGCCAAAACGCAATTGAATCCATAAGTCATTTCTCCTCTGTTGCGCGCTTACTTCTGGGGATCGGGGATTTTTAAGGAGATGGCTTCTATCCAAGACGAGATAAAGGGTACCTGCAATAGCCAACTAGGTGAGTCATCGTTGTTTAAGCCAGTAATGTTTATATTAGTGTTATTAATGTGCTAGTTTATTGCGGCTACTCTAATTTTTAAGTGAAATTATATGTAAGTTGCACATCATTGAAAACCTAAATCTTCAATATTTTTTGTGAAATTATATGTAACTTGCACATCATTGAAAACCTAAGTTTATATTATTTTTTGGTTTTTTTGTTAAGTTGTCGTGTACTTTACTATTGAGTTGATTTAAAAATTATATGTGTAAGTTGCACATCATTGAAAACCTAAATCTTCAATATTTTTTGTGAAATTGTTTATATTATTTTTTGGTTTTTTTGTTAAGTTGTCGTGTACTTTACTATTGAGTTGATTTAAATCTCTAAATTTTTTGTTTGTTTGTTAAGTTGTCTTTGATTCCTCTACACTTATCTCTTTCAAGCTTGATTTGATCTAAATCTCTAATACTTTTTTGTTTGTTTGTCAAGTTGTCTTGATTTTAGAGACTTGATCTATGACTTGAAAAGCCCAGAAACATCTAATTCATCTGTCAAAGTCACAGCGGACCACACCATCCTAAGATGTCTCTTAAGCACTAGACACAACTACTCCAGTGAAGTTTGATCTAGATAGCTTTGCTGAATTGTGCTCGTGAAACTTACCCAATCTCCAATACTTACCCAAAAAATAAATTAAGAATTTGAATCTTAGATCACATTCTTTACACAATATTCCACAGTTATAACTAATTGATTGACCTAGCCAAGCAGCACTATTTTTATTTGGATATATTTAGGAAGGTCAATTATTTGATTACACAGATTTCAAAATACGGCAGATATATGGAATCAAATTAGCAAGAAAACGATCTATTTTATTAATATGGTTGATTAACGATCTATTTTATTAATATTGTTGATCATATTCTTTAGCGTTTTAGATCCATTGAAGAAGAAAAAAAATAACACTTCACTGATTAGACAATTTTTTTTTTTTTGGTTTCCTTTATGTGCCCTTCACTACAGATCATGTCGATCCGCTGAACCTGGACATGGGTCGCCATCATCCATCCCGAATAACAGAGAGAAGAAAGGGCGTGACTTATTGGTTTCTTGTGATAAGCAGCGTGGTTGCCTCTATTGTGGGGCAAGCAACTGCCATACTTCTTGGCAGGTTTTACTATGAAGAAGGTGGCCATAGCCGATGGATCCTGACATTGTCACAGTGCCTGGGATGGCCCATTCTCCTCCCAATTCTGCTGAAACGAAGCAAGCATCTATTCTCCATGACTCCAAATATGAGAAACAATTTTTTGGCCATATGTGGTGGATTGGGAATGCTCTCAGCTGTGGATTTCATTCTCCTAAGTTGGGGACTATCTTTTCTGCCAGCTTCTACCTTCACTCTTCTCTGTGCAACACAACTGGCCTTCGCTGGGGTGTTTGCATTTATTTTAATCGGGCAGAGAATGAATGCTTATGTTGTAAATTCATTGGTCCTGGTCGCGTTGAGCGCAATAATGCTAGGAATTCATCACAGCGAACGACCTCAAGGCACAAGCAATGGACAATTCGTGCTTGGATTCGTTTTCACCATAACAGGGGCCGCCATTATTGCACTGATTCTGACATTGATGCAGCTTGTGTTCACCCATGTTGTGAGTAATGAAACATTTTCCGTAGTTGTGGAAACCCAGGCTTGTGTGAACATTGTTGCAAGTTTGATTAGTGTAACAAGACTTTTGGTCAGCGGAGAATTCAGAAAGATCAAAGATGAGGCCCACAGTTTCAAATCAGGAACAATAGCTTACTGCATGACACTGGCATGGATTGCTGTTGAATGGCAGGTGGCTTATTTGGGTGCTCTGGGGCTCACATTTCTGGTATCCTCCTTGTTTTCAAACGTGATCAACACATTGAGTCTGCCCATTGCGTCCATTTTTGCAGTCTTTATTTTCAAAGATAGTATGGATGGCATTAAGATTATCTCCATGCTGTTGAGTTTATGGGGATTGGCGTCCTATGTGTTTGGGGCATATGACAATTCTAGGGTTCCCTCCTCAAGCCGTGCTTAATGCCAATAAAGAATAATGTTAAAGTGTTCCACGTCGTCTATAAGAAAGGTTTCCAAAATGGCTGAAACCGTACTTCAATTTGCTTGGTAGCTTGCAACGAAAAGCCAGCGAGGTTTCTTTCGAATTATGGAGACCTTATATAGGGTTTTGCATGTATTATTATCAAGATTATTCCGATTCAATATATCCGGGTTCGAGTTAATCAAACTTAAGGAATTGGATTTTGAATTTAATGGAGAAATGGAAAAGATCGAAGAGTAATTTAAAAAAACATTAAGAGTCTTCCTTTTTATTTTTTCAATAAGAAAAATCAGATGTACTTTCATTAATATAAAAATAGTTACATTTTCATGGATTTATCTAGTCCTTTATATAAAACACTTATCTGTCCCTCAGAAATTTACTGTTGTCATTTTTCACTTTAACCTTTCATCATTTATCTTCTATTCATTTCTATGATCTGTCTCATTATTACATTTATAAATTCAAGTTACAAAAACATCCTTTTCTGTTCTTGCAAGGATATCTATTAGATGTACAGAAAAAGAGATTATAGAGATCTACTTATAAGGCATCATTACAGACTTTTATATTTTAATAATCCCCGAACGTTGAAAGGAGTGGTTTTTGAAAGATGAAAATTTGATCTTTGCCCAAATCACTACAACAACCATCTAGCTGAAAACTTGATCTTTCCCGGATCACTACAACAACCATCTGGCTGAAAACTTGATCTTACCCTGATCACTACAAAACCATCTTTTGACAGAGCATGATTCTGTTCTCTGAAAATATGAGAGAAATAAATCGTCTTGAAAGTCTTAATCAAGAGTATGATTAGATGCTTTCAATTTGAGAGAGGTTGACAAAAAAAAATTGATGTCATTTTTACCCATTCAATAATTCCATTCCACCACTGTCAATCCATTTAGTACAAAATAAGACTCCTCATAATGCAATCTGCTCTATTGTAAGAGCCAACATCACTAAACCAATTTAAATGGAAAAAATCTGAGACTTCAAAACTATGAAAACCCCAGTATAACATACCCAAAAAGATGAAGCCCCATTAAAAGAAACCCGATAGGTCGAAACTTTAGAAATGTCTGTCTCGCTCTAAGTGATAAAAAATCCAAGCATTCTCGGACCTCCAAATGCTCCCAGAGAATATAGAATGGCAGCGGCCTTTAAAATCCATAAATCATTGTGAAAGACAATCGTAAATAGGAGACTTAGTGTAACCTAAGTAGTGGTAAAACCTCAAACCATACTAAAACCGCAAATGGACATGTGAGGAAAATATGTACAACATCTTCATAATAATCTCCCCGGTCCCTAAAAGCCTCTTTTAAAGAGATTTTCCCATGTCATGATCTTGTTATGAACAACCAAGCAAACAAAACTTTTTAATTTAAGTGGGATCTCCGAGACCTTTGAAACCATAAAGCTTTAACAAATCTATTAGGGTTGGGTAACACTTTTCGATAAAGAGGGCACATTTTTGTGAAAAAAAGAATTTGATAGAGCAATATTTAAGCGCTAGATCAAGTTGTTTGAGCGCTTCGAAACAAACCCTCGATCGAGTTCATTTGTAATCCGAGTTAACACATGAGCTCAATCAAGCTATAGACTCGATTGATCCTTTGAGATTGATCAAGCAATAAGATTGATTGATTGATATCTAGGGCTCGATCAAGCCACTATTTATCATTAAAAACTCTGCGTGTGCTCTGCACAAGCCATTTTGTGTAGACCACGAGACAAATGAGGGTTCGACCGACTGTTTTGGAGCTCGACCAAGTGTTTGAGAGATGGAGGAGCTAGAACCAGCAACCCAACAACCCTGCCAACTTTCGAAGAAATCAAACCTACCACCATCTAAAAAGCAAGATAAGTTTTATATATTTTTTCATGAATTGAATAAATTTTTATTAAAATATAAATAAATAAATTTAAAATAAAAACAAAAAACCATAAAAAAAAAACAAAAAAGCAAACTATAAAAATCTATTTAAAAAAAACAAACATCTAAACCATAAGAAACCACAAAAATTACATTAATTATTTGAAGTTGGAATCAATGCAGTGAAGAGGTTTCTTTCCCAAGGCAAGGGCAATACATTATTGATACTAGGGTTTCTTTCCCAATACAATAGACATAAATTATTAATACCATTATTACGGATAAAAAAATTTATACTTGCCTGCAATAAAATCAAATACTTCACTACCATTTAGTTTTTTCTTTTTCGCATGAATACTAGATAAGCCATGATGTTTACATGTTTCACCACACCTTTATATTTTTTCCATGTGTTTGGAATCTAATACTATGATTATATTTTAGTTGGGACCTTCAATGCTATCTTATTTAGGTTGGATATTTTATATGATTACTAGATTATCTAGTGTAATTAATATAAATGTGGTTCATATCTTATAAAAATTAAAAAGAAAGATTTTTTTAATGACATTTTTTCTAATATCTAACCTTCAAGTTAAAAGAGGTTACTGATTCTACACTATTCACTACTTTTCATATTTTTGGATGATTTTAAATAGCTATGGTCACAAACACATAATTTTAGTGAATTAATGTTTTCAAATTCTTATTATGTTAATGATTGTGTATAGTCTTTTTTTCTTTTTAATGTTTATATTCTTTTCAACTAACACACGAATTTGATTCCTGAGGTGATTTACTACCTTACCTTTAATTGACTCCATAACTTGAAGTGTCATTAGTATGAATCACCCAAACTTATGAATCACTAGTTTTTATAAAATAAATTAAACTTTCATTCACCATGAAAAATAAAATCAATTGTTTTACTAGATTTTTTTTGTGTGTTTACTAGAAAAACCGCGATGTCTACATATTTGACTCTAGCTCCAGCCTTTCTCTATATCTTAAGAATCAAAGCTACTAGGATCATTCCTTATTTTGGACTTTCAAAAATTCTCCCATTAAGTTGGGATGTTTTTGTTAATCATTTGAAAAATCAATTATTTATTGTGAAATCATCAAACAAGGTTCTCAAACAACTTATTTTGAGGATTTTTTCTTTGTTTAAGGTTTAAAATTGAAATATTTCCTAAGATATCCTTTATCTAATCTCCAACATTCCAAGGAGTTAAAATTAGTACTTCCATAATGTTCACTATTTTTCCTAGATTTCCCATGACATCAAGAGAGCACATAACAGAAAATTATTTGCTATATATATATATATATAACATAACACAACACAACATAACATAACATAACTGAACATAACTACAATTATAACATAGCATGTAATATAACTATAACTATATATATATATGCTATGAATTATAGTTATATATTCTCTAACTATTTAACATTATATATATTTATAACATATTCGTGTTAACTAGATATACTCTAACAATATAGCTATATAACATATATAAAATTATATAACTAAATAACTATATATATATATATACAACTATATAACATAACTATATAACACATACTATATAAAATACTATGTACATACATTAAATCTACGATGAAAATTGTATTTAAAGTGAATAAAAGAATTTTGACTCGTTTTAATTTGTACCATATTGTTTCAGTATGCAGTGTGTTGTGCGAGGAACATTGCCTTCATGTGCTTGCACCTATTAACTGTCATGTGTCGAAGTCAAACATTACAAGAACTTGTTTTATGGAGTATTTGGATGCCATGAAATTTTATTAGTTTTGCAAATAGATTTATTTCAATTTTTTACATATATTTACATATTTATGCTCTATGAATAAAATGCATTATTTAAAAATGAGAAAAAGGGTCAAGTTAGATTTGATCACTTCTTTCAATCATGTTTACATGGAACTCAATACTTTGCTTGATAATTTATCAAAAAAGGACTCTAAAGTTTAGGACCTCAAGCTAGATTATTTTACTTGAGTTTATTAATGGTTTTCTTGTCAACATTATTTTTATGTCAAAAAATTTGTCTTAGATAGTTTATATGTATTATATGTAATTTTTTAGTCACATTTTTTTCTTAGATTAAAGTTTATATGTATTATATGTAATATGCAAAGCCATCTCCCATATGCCCCCCTAACTGTAGCTCGTTAGAGTGTTGGGGGATTTCCTATATATGGTTCGGCTCGTGATAGATCACGTAGCCCAAACAGATTGCATGTTCCACTCATAGATACTAGCTGCGACACCAATCCGAGTGTCAAAGGTAGTGTTTATGTCTCCGTTGATGATCATGCTACCAATAGTGGACCTTCTTCACCTATTTCAGGTACACCTCCAATATTTTTAAATCCTCTTTAAAATTTATATGTTTATGTCTTGAAATTGTCTTCAATTGATGTGTTTGAATTTAATGTATATGTTATTATTCTTAGTTTGTTATATATGTTATAAAATTATGTTTATGATTTGCAGACCCTCAACAGGGTGAAGTTGAGGATCTTCATGCAACACTGATATCTCTGTGGAATGACGTTAAAACCAATTTTGCATTAGATGATGTTAGGGACCAACATACATGTGTCATAGAAGAGCTAGGTAAAATCCTTGCTACATTGCCTACTACGTGTAGTTTGAATTTGATGCTGGGGAGAATCAATAGGTTGATCGATGAATTCTGCAGGGCGAGGCCACAGATCCACCTCCTAAATTCCATACATAGGATGAGGAAACTAGAGGTTAGAGGCCTACATAATTGGGAGGCAGTGAAAAATTCCATGAAGGACACTAATGTTCTCGGGGCGTTATTTGACATCCCTTTGGACCTACATGCTAGAAATGTTGGTTCGATTCCACTCAAATAATTTAAGAATTTTGATGCTGACCCCTTTATTTATGATCAATTCATTGGATCTTGGGGTTAGTTCCCCCACCATGAACAAGTCCCCAAATAATTTTCAAAGCATATATATGTATATTGTACTACATATGAGGTCATATTACACCAACATTAGATCTATGATCATGACAAGACTTTTAGGGACCCTGTGCACACACCACCACCTCCAACATTGTTGCCACTACCAACTTGGAGCATGGTATTTTTGACAAAGCTAGAGGAGCCATCGTAGCTTTGAGCTGAGACCAAGAACACCATTATAGATAACACACAAATGACATTGACCAGTGTGAAGGTCACCTTGCATGGAGAGATGAGAAGACCACCATCGTTTCCTACTAACCTGCCAGTTCCATTATATGTTTGATTCATATCTTGACAGTATACCCGTTGACCAACTTTTTTCATATGCACTTATGTGTCATGATGCCATTCGTGATATTTGGAGGGTGCATGACCCACGTGACCCATGTCAGGTACATATATAAATAAATTTTAACTCTTATTTTCAAATTATACATTATTGATATTAATTAATACGTTTGTATTATATTATATTTATATTAATAAGTTCATGATAACATGTAGACATATCTTGGCTACATGGATGAGGTTTCGAGGTCATCCAATGGGGAAATTAATCAGTTAGAGTGACCTTCACTGATGAAGGAGAAAAACCACCCTAAGTAAAATTGAATTCCAGAACCTTCTAGAAGGAGGAAGTGTGACATGATAATGAAATTTACTTACATTTGGTTGAGTTTGTTAATTGTTTTGGTTATTTTAAGCGATTGTAAGCACCTGATTAAGTAGATATGGTCAACCTATTTTTAAAAATAGAGAAGTGCATGATTTTAGGCAAGTATTACGAGATCCTATCACAAATGAATGGATCTAAAATGATCCATTCGATGTATTGTATTCCATATAAATTCTAGACTTCGGTATAGTGCAAAGGAGCCAGACACGATGTAACATCAAATGCGAGAGGCGATCTGGCTCATATGTGTGGGTTGTAATTCAAATTCGAGGATAATATAAATTATGTGGTTTGTTATTATGAATTTTTCTGTCATTAGACATATGGGTTGTATTAGTTCTTGAGTTCCCATTGACTGTGTGTTTTTAGATAGATTAAACACTCATTTTAGTTGTTGTGTACAAGCGAATCTGTTTGGAATTGTGTACACCATGTGAGATAGGTTAATAAAAGTATTAAGGTGAACGGTTGTTGCCACGATGAAAATTCTCGACAATTTCTCAGGCAGACGTTTTCAACTCATGTTTAAACCCTCCATCTCCGTGCTTTGGATTTTTAGGCGTGTTGCATTTGCATGTTCTAGAAATCGTGGACAGTGATGAAAGTGTGAATCAAGTTGAAACAAAAGCATAGGTCATGGACACTAAGGAGATAGAAATTGATGGATTTCTTGAGCGTTTCACCCAAGTGTGTGGAGGAGTTGCGTGAGGAGGGAACGATGATCCATTAAAATAAGCGTGTACTATATAGAGGTGAAATGGATGGCTCACCTCCATTCTGAGTTTTAAATCATTGTGGAGATCTTGTTTGGAGGCAGTAATCCTACGTAGCCTTGTGTTAGAGAAAACATATAGTTCATGTTCTAGGTTTCTATTCCTAAACCTGTTTCGGCAAAGGGATTTGAAATGATACATAGGCGCAATCAGGAATATCTTAGAAGTTTTATTGTTGGGTAATGAACTATTTGGTTTAGATCGTGGGCCCATGACCCACAGATCCACAAATTGAGAAAAGTGCTATTTTACTGCATCAAAGTGGTATTAGAGCGGGAAAAGATTTCCCGCGAGAAAGAGTTTGCCTGCAAAGGAAGAAGAGGTATAGTTTTGTTGAATATTTGCAAGCTTGTGGTTTTTATATTTTGTGAAGGTAGCAGTAGAGGAAGGTGAGAAGATTGCAGCAGCCTAGAGCAAGAGTGCTCAAATGGTTCCAAAGGAGAGAACCAGAGAGATGCTGAAAGACTAAGCTCAGAAGAGAGAAGCTTGGTGAGGTATCTAGTAGCAGGGAGGAATTGCTAATGCAGAGGTTTTGTTGCAGCTCACAAAGGGAAATTCCACAGAGGATGTGGGTATAATTTCTCAAGAATGCTGTTACGGGATGATCACAAAGATAAATTCCATAGAGGATGTGGGTAGAATTGCTAAGAAATGAAAAAAACATATGACTAAGAGGTCATAGAAATTTTTGTACCTTGGGAGTTTGATGCAGGAGCAAAACCACCCTAAGTTAA
>JAXQQM020083003.1:0-265191 GCA_034641835.2 Pinus albicaulis
CAGATTTTAACGTGGTTCACCCAACCAATCTGGGCTACGTCCACCTAACAGGGCATCGACAATCTCATTAATCAACTGGAGAAATACAATAGCAGAGTTTCTCATCTGCTCATCTCTTCCACTCACCTCACATTCCTCATCATGCTCACTTGCCTCTACGGGCTTACATTTTATCGCTGGGAATGGCAACAGACTCATAAATTCTCTCACAAAAAATATAGGATGCATTAACTCCTCATCAGAAATTGATGGAGCCAATGTAGCAACAAATCCTATTGTTGTCACCTACATGAGATTTTCTCCAAATTTAATTAAAAATAAGAAATAAAATCTCAACAATCTCCACCTTGACAACAATTAGCCTGATACCTTGTTTCATTATTATTTTTATCTTTTCTGCAAGCCAAGAGAAGCCAGACACCATCGTAGCTTCTCTAACAAAACTGGTTTCGTGAACATGTCTGCACAGTTTTCCTTTGTATGCACCTTTTCAAGAGAGACTCCCCTTTCAGTGATAACCTATCTTACAAAATGGTATTTGATAGGTATGTGCTTTGATTTACTATGATAGGCGGGATTTTTAGCCAAGTGAATTGCACTTTGACTATCACAAAATAACTTGATGTTGTCCTGCAACCTACCAAACTCACCAAACAAACCTTTCAACCAAACCGCTTCTTTACAAACATGTGAAGCAGCTATGTATTCTGCTTCTGTAGTGGATAAAGAAACAATGTTTTGTAGCTTTGACATCCAGCTAATAGCTCCACCTGCAAGAGTAAAGACATACCCTGAAGTTGACCTTCTCTTATCCAAATCACCTGCAAAATCGGAATCAACATATCCACAAACATATTCACTGCTACTGTTATAAGTGATACAATAATCACTTGTGCCTCTCAGATACCGAAGCACCCATTTCACTTCTGACCAGTGCTCTTTTCCTGGATTTTCCATATACCTGCTGACAACCCCAACTGCATGTGAAATATCTGGTCGAGTACAAACCATCGCATATATCAAACAACCTACTACATTGGCATATGGAATTCGAGACATATATTCCTTTTCTTCATTAGTGTTAGGACATAAACTTGAAGAAAGCTTAAAATGGGAAGCAAAAGGGACTGAAACATGCTTCACATTGTTCATACCAAACCTCAAGAGTATCTTCTCAATATACTTCTGTTGTGATAGCCACAACTTACCATTGCTCCTGTCTCTAAAAATCTCCATGCCCAAAATCTGTCTTGCTGCTCCTAGATCTTTCATATCAAACGTCCTAGCCATCTGAGCCTTTAACCTGTTGATCTTTGTTATGCTTTTGCTTGCTAAAAGCATATTGTCAACATACAACACTAAGATAATGAACATGCCATTACTTAATTTCTTAAAGTAAACACAATGATCATATTCACTTCTTATATAATTTTGACTCATCATGAAAGAATCAAATTTCTTGTACCATTGTCGAGGTGACTGCTTTAGACCATACAATGATTTCTTGAGCCTGCAGACAAATTTCTTGTTGTGATTTTGAACAAACCCTTCCGGTTGTTCCATGTAAATCTCCTCATCTAAATCTCCATGTAAAAATGCAGTTTTAACATCTAGTTGCTGTAATTCTAAATCAAGTAAAGCAACTAATGCTAACACAATCCGAATTGAAACAATTTTTACAACTGGTGAAAATATCTCATGAAAGTCAATTCCTGCTTTCTGAGAAAAACCTTTCGCGACCAGCCTCACTTTGTACCTGTCCTCTATATCATCAACACCCTTCTTCAATTTGTAAACCCATTTACATCCCACAGTTTTCCTGTCTTTAGGAAGTTCCACCAGATCCCATGTGGCATTCTTGGCTAATGCCTTCATCTCGTCCTTCATAGCCTCTTTCCACTTACCACTGTTTGAACCTTCTATAGCTTCCTGATAGCACAAAGGTTCATCATCGTTAGCAGTTAAAGAAACTGAAGTAACATAATCATCATACCTTTTAGGAAAACGTCTGATTCTCGTAGACCTCCTTAAAGATGTTTCTAGTACTTCCCCAATTTGTTGATTATTATCTGTAGGAACTTCTTCATGATCAACATCTGAAACATGTTCATGATCTGCATCTGAAACTTGTTCATGATCTAAATCTAAAACTTGTTCATCTGGACTATTATCAGTATTTGAACTGGTTTCAAATTGAATGTGTTGAAGCTTAGGTACATTATCCTATTTCAATTTATCATCTACATCTGGATTTTCAAGTGAAGATTCATTAAATTTAACATCTCTGTTAATGATGATCTTGTGAGTAGTAGGATCCCACAACCTGTATCCCTTAGTTCCATCACCATATCCAACAAAGATATATCTTTTTTATTTAGGATCTAATTTAGAACGCTGATGTTTCGGAACTAGAGCATATGCATCACAACCAAAAACTTTCAGTTTAGAATAATCACATGGATAACCTTTCCATACCTCTTGAGGAATTTTGCATCCTATCGCAGTTGATGGTGATCGATTTACCAAGTAACAAGCTGTAGAAACCGCTTCTGTCCACAATTCCTTCTGCAAGTTGGCGTTACTAAGCATACTTCTTTCTCTCTCTAAGAGAGTCCTGTTCATGCGTTCAACAACTCCGTTTTGATGAGGAGTATATACAGTGGTTTTATGTCTTTCGATCCCAGTATCCTTGCAATAATTATCAAATTCCTTTGAAGTGAACTCACCACCATTGTCAGTTCTTAAACATTTAATGGTTCTTCCAGTGATGTTTTCAACTAATGCTCTAAACTGTTTAAAAACTGTGAATACATCAGACTTCTTCTTTAACATGTAGACCCACACTTTTCTAGAGAAATCATCAATAAAAGATACAAAATATGATGATCCTCCATATGAGGTTGTAGGAGATGGACCCCAAACATCAGAATGGATATAATCAATGATTCCCTTACTAGTATGTTTTCCAGTTTTAAACTTCTACTTGCTTTGTTTCCCAAACAGACAATGTTTGCAGAAATCTAACTTAGAAGATTTTAAACTAGGAAGTAACTTACGATCAGACAAAATTTTTAATCCTCTTTTGCTCATATGGCCCAACCTTTGATGCCATAAACGAATAGAATTACTGTCGTTTTCAGATACTGTAGAAGCATGATCTGACTCTGTTCTTCCTTCTAACTGAAAAATATTTCCAACCTTCTTTGCTTTCATTACTAGTAAAATTCCTTTATAAACTTTCATTACTCCACATTGAATAAAGGTTTTATATCCATTAGTGTCTAGTACTCCTAGTGAAATGAGGTTTTTTCTTAGTTCAAGTACGTGTCTTACATCAGTTAGAATTTTATTTGTCCCATCAAACATTTTAATCTGGATGCTTCCAATTCCCACAATATTACACGAGACATCATTTCCCATGTAAACAACTCCATCATTGATTGATTTATAAGTTTTAAACCACTCTCTATGAATGCACATGTGATTTGACGCACCAGAATCTAACAGCCAATGTTGATCATGATTAGAAAAACTAACTGATAACACTTCATCACTCATACCCGAAATCGATGCCGAACCTGTATCTGTCGTGTTTGCTTCTTTCTTCTCTGTCGAAGAATCTCCTTTGGATGTTTGTTGTCTCTTCCAAAATTCCTTCTTAAAATGTCCTGATTTGCCACAAAACCAACACTTTACCTTACTCTTCTTCCCTTTCGATTTTGAACGCGAGTTGTTGTGCTTACTGAAGCGTCTTTCTTTGGAACGACCTCTGACCATCATTGCTTCTGATGTAGAGGTTTCTGAATTTGACCTCTTCCTTGTTTCTTCAGACAACAAAGCTCCAACAACATCATCAAATTCAAGGGTTTTTGATGAACTAAGACTTATAGAAGTAACAAAATGATCCCATGACTCGGGCAACGAGCATAATAAAGTTACAACTTTATCTTCTGATTCAAATTTTACTTCTATACTTTCTAATTGCACCAGGAGAGTATTAAAGGTATTCAGATGATCAGTTATCGTCGTACCTTCCTTCATGCGCAAGCTGTACAACTGTCGCTTCAGAAGAATCCTATTGGTTAAGGATTTTGTCATGTACAACTTTTCAAGCTTTGTCCACAAACCAACAGCTAGCTCGTAATATTCCCAAATTAGCAATAGCTAATTGGAATATTAATTCAGATCAATTTTGCCGTCACTAATTAATTATGAGAGGCCACGAGTAGATCGGGGCTCACTCGAGCGCGCAGAGACAAACACGCGGGCTGAGTTGGCAGCGTGGGGCCGAGAAGGTGTAATAACAGTGAGCGGGCCGTGAACTCATCCGATGCGTGCGAAGGTAAGTACGCGGGCTGAGTTGGCAGCGTGGGGCCGAGAGGGGCTGCGCGGGAAAGCAGGAGTCAAGGATCTGTGATGAAGGCCGCATACAAAAAGAAGGGAGCCACCCTGTTTTTGGATTATTATGGATGTTTAATATATTGAAACTGGTCGCTAAGACTTGAGCACGCCGGCTGTTTAGCAGGTCTGCAGCACTGTTTAGTGCGCCGAGTGTCTCCGAGCGGAGATCTCAACCTCAGCCCCGGGGGACTTCGAGTGTCTGCTCGGGTGAGGCAGTCTTGTCATCATTTTGTCAGAGGATCGGGTTTAGAACTTGTGCAGAGCAGCGTAGGGAGTGTCGACGCAGTATTTGTGGGAAGACCGCGGATCGACCAGTGTGAGCTCTGTATTGTCACCATTGTAGTGGTTACGGGTCAAGAGGAGGAGCAGAGAGGATTGGGTCAGGGAGCATTGCGCAGAGCATAATTAGGAGTTACTTAGCGGAGCCCTTTCAACCGCATCATATTAGCAGCACGCGGCAGTATTCCCAGCCGCTTGAACGCAACAGTAAAACCGCTGTACCCTTGTCTTTTCGGGATTATCTTTTGCCTTGCCTGCGCCAGTTTGAGCACTATCATCTGGGCAGCTATTGTAATCACTTATACTCCTCAACATAATGAAATGGCTTAGTGATTTCTCTGTTAATGTGTATCTGTTGCATAGGTCGTTTTATTATTTTATGTGCTGTTGAATATTGGATGAAGGAGCATTCAATTGCTGTACCATTTGCTGTGTTTATTTAATTTCCTTAAATAGGAATATTACATTTTCTCTGACACGATGTTAAACAAAACATCATCCACCAAACACAGTCGAATGCCGCTCAGTGCTCTTTCATCTAAGTCACTCCATTCATCATCTATCATGGTGTAAGGTTGTTTGGATTTTCCCAACAGCGCCTTCGCCATGCCTTGTTGCACGAGTAGATCATACATCTTCACTTTCCAGATCTCGAAGTTGTTTTTGCCATTGAACTTCTCGATCTCAAACCGAGCACTTTGTGTTTTTGCCATGTTCTGTCACAAAAACAATCTCCAATTGCAACTTTTAATAAATGAGGTTTTGATTAAAAAAAAACCCTTAGCCTTTTAATATCATGGCATATTTCAAAAAATATATATACAATAATCGATATTACAATTCTTATGACTCCATATAAAATATCGATTTATCATACAAATCGATTTAATGAAATGCCTCCTTATTAAAAGTCTTCATAATATATAAAAAAAAACTTTACCCTTCACCTTATAAAAGGGCCTTTCCTTTAATACCATGTGCAAATGGAATTTAATACAAATCGATTTTCCTTTAAACACCACTCATATCGATTCAAATCGATTTATTGTTCCTTAGTTTTTAAAACCACTTCAAAATCGATTCTTCACAAATCGTTTTTTATTTTTTTAAATACACATTGAATGATGTAAAACAATTTGAAATATATCCGTAGAAAATCGATTTAGGAAACACAAATAGATTTCTAATAAAAAAAATCGACCCTTTTTTCAAATGGCACACGTTACCAAAATACATGCATTAAAAACACGTGCTGTTTGGAAGCCACCGTTCAGAAGCCAACGTTCACAAGCCACTTTGATTTTTTGTTTTGGGTGTTAAAAACGAATTCATACAAATTGATTTTAAATATATGACTTTTTAATAAAACTTCAAACTATTTGTAAAGAAAAAGTTCAACCTGGCACTCAGAAATTGATTTTAAAAAAAAATTCACCGTTCAATGCAACGTCCAACATCTTTTATTCTTCCGACGCCATTTCTGTCTCCAGCCCACACGCAGATCTGGTCTTCGACACGCAGATCTAACACTTCAGCCTAAGCCTCAACGGCTCATGGTCACAGCTCACGGCTTTTAACACACAATCCAATGCACAGTCGCACGCTGGTTTTAACACTGTGTTCAAAGATCTCCCTCACGACGCAGATCGAACAACGCAGATTTTTCACCAGCCGCACAACGTTTCTTGCCAGGCAGCGGCTTCTTCAATCGTGTTTACAGGCAGCAACAAGCATACAACCTGCTCTGATATCAAGTGTTAGAGTTAACACAACGGAAAATTAAATCAAATAAAGACACACTCAACATTCAAATCATGAAGAACACAGATTTTAACGTGGTTTACCCAACCAATCTGGGCTACGTCCACCTAACAGGGCATCGGCAATCTCATTAATCAACTGCAGAAATACAATAGCAGAGTTTCTCATCTGCTCAGCTCTTCCTCACTACACATTCCTCATCATGCTCACTTGCCTCTACGGGCTTACATTTTATAGCTGTGAAGGGCAACAGACTCATAAATTCTCTCACAACAAATATAGGATACATTAACTCCTCATCAGAAATTGATGGAGCCAATGTAGCAACAAATCCTATTATTGTCACCTACATAAGATTTTCTCCAAATTTAATTAAAAAAAGAAATACAATCTCAATAGACAATTTAATTATATGGAAGGTTAGGATATTTATGTGAATTGGAATATGAAACTAAGAGTTATAATATTTTTTCCAATCATTTAAAACAAATGATATATTATTTATTTATTCATATGATTTATTCTTATAATGATTTGTCCTTCTTAAATCAATCTATACCTAATTAAAAAGTTTCTAAACACATAAACTCAGGCACTAAATTAATAATTCAAAATTTTATTATTATGATGATTTGTCTTTCTTTGATCAATTTGCATTTAATCAAAAGATTGTTAAATAAACTACTAAATTGATAATTCATATGCTCATTGTGAAAAGCCTTATATAAATGGCGTTTTGTCTCTTTATAGATATGGGATAAATGTCTATGAATGAAATGATTTAGAAACTATGTGAGGACTTTGATAAATATGCCTATGAATGGAATGATTTAGAAACTGTGAGGTCTTTGATTATGTTAGTAAATCATTATTTTATTTCAAAAGTTAATTGATTGAATAATAATTATCATTATTGTATTTCAAAAGTTAATTTATTGAATAATAATTTTATTGTTTTAATTATTTATAATTTATATTTTTTAACAATTAAATTTTTTAAATTCATATTTAATTTTTAGTTGAAAAAAATAAACAATAATAATGAAAAAAAATTCAAAATACTTTATCTTGAATTGTATTTGAGAGGATATATAAATCTGATCTTCTTAGATTTTTTTTTCAACATGAAAAATACTCTGGTTTATATAATGTACTAGGATAGAGACAAAGTTGATTGCAAATGACAATAACCATTACATCCCTTTTGTTTTTGAAAAATTGTGAGCCATGCCTCCATCTAAACCGAAACAGAAATAAATTGATCCACACTTGTTACATCATAAATTGTTCCATCATCACAAAGGATTTTTAATCTATTGAGTGATAAATTAAAAAAACAGAGTCATAGGATAAGCAGAAAAACTAGCAGTCCTCCAGTCACGCTGCCTTTTGAAGTAAACAAAAATCCTATCAATTCCTTCCTGTTCCGGAAGGATCTGTTCTGGTGTTATATGAAGTTAACCTTTCCCTTTGCTCCAAGTCCATTTGAGTTGAATAACTCGTAATGCATTTCTCGGAAAGTGCCATTCAACCCTCTTTTGGATAGGCAATTCGCTTCATTGTTTTTTTCCCTGTAGATATGACAAAAAGATATGGAAGTGAAAATCCTTTTTAATGCATTAATTCTCTCACGCCATGTGATAGATATCCCGGATTTAGTGAAGTTTTCATATTCATGTGGTCAATAAGGAATTTTGAGTCCCCAAAAACCCATAACTTTTCATGTATAACTGACAGGCTCATGTATAACTTTTTCATGTATAAACACTCCGCCCACATATTCGTGCCCATCCCTCCACTCCAGTAAATTTTGTAGTGACAAGTGGGTGATATCATGAGCCAAGCACCACAGCCGCAAATTAAATTTTGTGATGCACCATCAAAATAGCTAGCAGGATAATGTACTTCAAAAGGGCGTAGTCTTTTGTATAAGTCACTAGGTGGCTTCTCTCTAAATTTAAGTTTTTCCCAAGAACTGAGTATTTGCATGCTAATTTTAATAGAAGAACAAGGCAACCCCTCAAATAGCTTCTTGTTTCGGCAACACCATATATACTAGTGGAAAAGAAAGGGAATAACTCTGAAATTTTTACCTCTTCAAAACCACCATCTTAAACATTCCTTCGTTGTCCTATATTTAGGGGTTTGTATCTGTAAATGAGCACATAAAGATGCAAGAATCTCCCTTGCATCTTATCAGTCTCTTCTCCACATAACATACATAACCCCAGTCCCTGCCATCCCCTTCTTTGCAAATTTCTCCACGTTAGATTCTTATCTTTCCACACAAGCCAGATAAAGATGACCATATTCACTTGTACATTGACCTTCCACATATCCTTAAACCAGCAATCTGGTTCGTAATCCAGCTTTTTGTTTATCAGGTCAATGTATATTTCCTTTGATTGCAATCCCCCTGTAGATGTAATACCACCACATGATATTATGTCTCCAATGTTTCCCTTTCTCAATCCTAACGATCTTAAAGAATTTGTGAACTTGTTCCATTCCTCCTCTCTCAGCCCACTTAATCCCATCGTTGTATTTGACTTCCATCTTGGAGCATCGTTTTCCCAAACTTCAATAATCTAATTCATATAGAAATATCCTCGCTGATTTAAAACTGTAACAGTCTCTTCGCATAAATTATGGTTGTGGTCTATCCCCCATAAAAGGTTGCTACCAATAATGATTTTGTTTCCATTCCCAAAAAGCCACTTCAAATTTCCATAGTATAGTGACCATGTTTTACCAAAACCCTTCCAGATGTTAGACCTGTTCATGCCGTCCTCCCAGCCCAAGATGAGTAGATCCTCCATGTCCTCCTGTCCAAGATATTTATGCTTTATGATCTCATTCTGTATGCCTTTCATATGAAAACACGTCCAAAGGGATTTGATGATGAGATATTTTCCAAAGATATCAGGGTCAAATATTCCCCATCCCCCTTTTTCTTTTGGTTTTGCAATGCATTCCCACTGTGTTAAGTGTGTAGATATTTTATCTTTCCCCCCATTCCATATGAATCTTGCTATTATCTTTTTAATCTCATTCAAGATCTTGTTTGGTATAATATAAAGGTGAGCCCAGTGAACTGTGTATTGTTGGAAAACAGTCTGGTTCAAAACCAATCTTCCTCCCCTTGATAACCATTTTGTAGACCAGACATTTAACTTTTTCCGATATTTGCTTAAAATCCATCTCCAATCCTCCGTTATATAGTTCATGGCTTTCATCCGAAATCCCAGATATGTCAAACCATCCTTTAAAGGGGCCGCACTGAAGTTAAACATAGTTGCCAAATCATTGTAGACCCCTTCCTCCCCCTCTGCATAGTATAAATAAGATTTTCCCTCACTAACAATCATCCCCGTGGCGGTACAAAAACATTTTAGAATGTTTTGAAGAGCCTCCCAAATTTGTCTCAGCATCATACCAAAGATGAGGATGTCATCTACAAATAGGCTATTTGATGCAACTTTCCGAGGACTGATATTTATGCCTCTGAATCTGCACAATTCAGTAGCCCTCTTGATCTTTATGCTCAGAGCATCCATCATCAAGATAAAAAGAAGAGGAGAAAGGGCACAACCTTGTCGTAGCCCTCTACTCGGGTGAAAAAACTTAGATACTGAGCCTTTAATGATAATTTCCATTGAGGTATTGGTAATACAACCCATTACCCATGCCACAACATCTCTATCCAGACCAATTTTGAAAAGAATAAGTCTCATGAAAACCTAATCAACTCTATCATATGCTTTATTTAAATCAATTTTCATCACCATAACTTCCATCTTCTTTGAATGAATGGTGTGTAAAATTTCTTGGGTTGTTGCCATCGCATCATTTATGCTTCTGTGTTTTAAGAAACCAGATTGTTCGGGCGTGATATAAGTTGACAGGGCCACCTTTAGTCTTTCAGCAATGACTTTGGATATGATTTTATATAGTGTATTACACAAAGAAATGGGTATGTAGTTATTGAAAGATAGCTTCCCTTTTTTCTTAGGGATTAAAGCTATAAAGGTTGAGTTAATGGCCCCATGTATCCGACCACTTAACCTTGCTTCCTCCACCATGTCCGTTAGATCAATATAAATTCCTCATAGAAATGTAGGAAGAAATCTGGGGTCCAACCATCCGGACTCGGACTTTTGTCAACAGCAAATGATTTTAACGCCATCTTAATCTCATCCGGGAAAATATTATCTTTAAATCTGGTCAAATCTGCACTCTCAAACATTTTTGGATAACCCTGAAGTAAGTCCAGCTGGGCAGCAGTCACCGATTCCTCCCTCCACTTATTAAGCTCCCCAAAAAAGTCCACTACAACCTTCTTAATATCTTCTGTAGTGCACATTGTAGACCCCCCTTCCTCGATTTCCCATATGGCATTAGCACTTCTTCTACCGGAGGAAAAATTATGAAAAAATTTCGTATTTTTGTCCCCTGCCTTTAACCATGTGGCTCTGCTCTTTAACTGCCATGTCTGTTCCTCCCTAATTAAATGAGATCGGTATTCAGCTTCCAGAGACTTTAGTCTATCCAAAAAATCGTCTTTCTGTCTGCCTTCCTCCACCTCCCTTAAGATCATGGACTTTTCAGCTTTGAAAGTCTAATCCTTTCCTTTAATTTCACTTTCTTCTCCCTTTCCCACTGACACACCACCTCCTTCAATCCCCTCAATGTGTTAGATAGGTGCACCATAGATGTGATCCCATCACCTCTTTTATGACATTTCATGTACTCCCTGATTAGAGTGTTGAAATCCTCATATTCCAACCAAATTATATTAAATTTAAACGCATATCCTCCTTGTCTTTCCTCAAAATACCATCACAAGGATATCAGTCTATGATCCGATATTTTTAGATCCTCCGCTTTAGCCGAAACACCAATCATCATGGTTATAAGACTGTTATTGATGAAAAAACGATCAATGTGTTTGCCAATGAAATCTTTCCCTTTCTTGCCATTGAACCAGGTCGAGCAGTTTTCCACCAGCGAGATGTCAACAAGACCAACATCCGATATAATATCCCTTATTTCATCAGAGAGGGAGTCGACCCTACCCCTATCACCCCAAATTTCATTTGCATGAAAAGTACAATTAAAGTTACCTGCAAAAATGGAATTATGTAAAAGGAAAAAACCGCACCCCTCCATCCTCTTCCAGAAGAATAATTTGTCATGATATGGCGCATAAATGTTCAAAATATGAATTCTCCGACTGAAGCCATGAAAGAAACCCGTGAGCAAGATTCCGTTGAAAATCCCAAAAGCTTTCATTGAAACCCCTCTTGGATCCCATAAGGCAGCTAAACCTCCTGAAAGACCAGCAACATCTTTCGCGGCAATATGCCACTTTGGTAGCATAGTACGAAAGAATGCAATGGTACAGTCAACAGGTTTCATCGTTTCTTGAATCAGAATGACATAAGGCTTGGAAAAAAAAACAAAATTCTTTAAAGACATAAACTTATCATAACCCCCTAAACCCCTCAAATTTAAGGATATAATCTTCATGATGGAGACTCGGTGGATAGGGTCAAAGCTCTAAGGACCTGGCCTATGGCGAGAGACACTGGAACATCACAGAAATTTCCGTCTGGTAAGTCTTCATTCAATCCCAATATTGAAACCAACTTTTTTTTCCTCTTTGATCTATCTTTCCCCCTACGGATCGTGACGTTAGACCTAGAAGGAGGACTGATGATAATGGGCGGGGATGATGGCCATCTAGTGTCCACCGTAAGAGGTTCTAGGTTAGCATCAGGGTTTAACAATAGCATCTCGATATCGCTTCCGATGGAATTCCATGGGGATGAGGAATCACCATTCAATTGCGGAGGGGAAGGAGGAAAAGGCCGACCAGGCAAAGGAGCGTTCCCAAAATCATCCACCCAGCCACGTTTATCAGGAGAAGAAGGCATAACGAGATCCTCCAGATTGATGATCGGTAAGGGAAGAAGAGGGCAGACCCCCATCGAATCACAGAGGGTACCCTTCCCCATGGGATGTACCAGATTAGTGTTGACTCGGCCCAAACCCCCCACGGGAGAAATGGGTGTAATGCAAGGTGGGAACTCCTGGGGAAAATCAGATAACAGTTCAGATAGAAAATCACTCTCACATACAACAGAAGTGGATAGACTGTTAATGAGGATCTTACTCATAAGCAACGTCGGTTCAACTTTGGACTTTAGTTGTGGGTGACCCTTATCAACGCCACGAGTCGCCTTCCCCAGGACCACACCATTTCCGCTTCTTTGATTACCATTCTCTTGCCAACGGTTACACTTTCTCATTAGATGTACAGTCTCGTGATAGAGATGGCATCGAAAAGGCATCTGCTAGTAATCAATAGATTGTCTATAGATCACGCCATCCCACTGTAGATCAATTTGTGCAAGTAGTCCACCGGCAAAAGGAGCCTCAACTAAAACACACGCCACTCGCTTGTCAAAAACTCCAATACATTTTGGATCTACGAAATGACATCTGCCTATGTTGTTACCAATCTCATTCAGAACCCGAATGTTCCAAAACTGCAAAGGAAGACCATACAATTTTGCCCACATGAGGTGGTTTATGGGAGCATTTATACGCGGATGGAAGCTCGCGTCCCATTGGTGAAGGGCCAAGAAGCACCTTCCAAGTACCCAAGTCCTGCATAGAACCTCCCCGACATCTCCATCTTTCATTAGATGGAAACAATACCATCCATTTTCCAGTCTGCTGACCCTCGGGATATAACTCAGGAGCTTCTCCCAAGCTTTTAGGAGCCAATCCAGCATGTTAATCTTGCCGTGGTTTTCGAATTTCCACCTGCCCACCACTGCCATGTTCAATAAACTATCGACGCGCTCCCACAGGACGTCGCTTCCAAAATTGATAAGCCTGCACCCTTCTAGCGGCTTGAAAGGCTTCGCCCCCCCTTTGTTTGGCCAAGAGGAAGAGTTTGAATGTGGAGCTGAAGGTGATGAACGATGATTTTTGGATGATGAGTAGCAGAAACCCTGCAAGGTGATGGAGACATACATTCATAAGGATCAGAGGTCCCATGTGTCCGAGAAGGAAAATCGCCTTCCACCACCTTAATTGCATGCATGAAATACTCGTCCAAAAGTGCCTCATCACATTTGTTGATGTAATGTTCTAGCTCTACCATCCCAACGGTGCAAAATCATAAAAGTCGCCTATCAATCATACACCCACCCACGTCATCACCAAAATCCATAACATGCATTAAGGACAAAAACATCCATGGTAGGAGTACCATCAGTCATATGTGCAAGTGATAAACCCCACAATATGGTCTATCAAAAATGATAGCCTCGACCAAAACACCCATCGTTGCCAACAATCATTAATATCTTCCCTTCAATGAGCACCAACTCTCCTATATGCCAGAAAGGATAGTTTAATGACCACCATCATCAATGATGGAAAAAGACCCAATAGAGTACAAGGTAATAAAAACAAATAAGGCCCGAGAAAATCTCCATAAAGGTGGATCCAACCCGAAGAACAAAGGCAGGTAGAGAGGTCACTCGCAAACGTCGTCTTTGTTAGAAAACGCCCCGCCTGAAAATTTGAATCTTTTTTAAAAAGTAAACCGGTTAAAAATCTCGGTTGTCAGATCACCACCGAAAAAACCAGAGAGTAAGCCCCCAAGCTTGACCTCTGTTCCCCCATCGAAAAAATGCAGTTCTCCGAGACAATGAGAAAAAGGGTGAAAACTGTCTTTCAGTAAGAAAACACTGTCGCATCCATCATATTACCCGATCAAACAGACGTCATGTAGAAATTATACAAGATGCATGTATATTACTGGACTCCCCTGATCTAACAAATTAATTTTATGTTAAATAAAGAATCCTTCCACTTAATTCTTTGCGGAAATTAAATCGACAATTGCAAAACACATATGAATCAAATCAATCGCACATAACAAGAATGTTTTAACGGGAAAGCTTAAAGCTAAAAACCCCAACAATCATATATTTTGTATATTAATGGAACATGTAACAATCTCATACAAAGCTTAGTACATCAAGCTCTCAGTACAATCAACAATCGTCACACACTGTCATGCAGAAATTTGCATATCTATGCACCAATTTCTTGCCTCCTGACAGCCTGCCCCCACTGCACAATCCCTGCTGAAGAAGATCCCTGAATGAATTCGATCTTGCCTTGCCTTGACTTCGCAATCCTCATTGGAAACTCCAATGTCTGTGTAGACGCACTGAATGCATCACTATAGTCACAACAGATAGTCCATCTCACCCTTTCACCTATCTATCCACTGGGTCTCCACTGGAACTGACATGCAAGTAGTTAACTGTTGTATTTGTTCAGTTGCAAGTGAGTCTCTAGTTGTGAATTAATTAAATAATTAATTCACTAAACTCTCACTAGTGTATCTTCAGTTAGAACTAGATACAACTAGCACAACTAAGTTAAACTCACTTAACTGGGTTAAACTAAATGACAACTCACATAACTACTCTTCCAACTCTGTTACAACTTGCCACTGTTAGTTATAATGAAGTCCTCCATGCATGAGTCATCAACCACCCTAGGAATTTCATAATTCCTTCAGTGCACTGATGTGCCACTCGTGTTCACTGAAATAAAGTGCTCCAAGAGAATAAGTTGATATTTAGAGTATGATTATTATTAAGGGCTAATAATAATCGACATGCATCTATTTTTAGATTAGCGATTATAAATAGACTTCGCCCAATCTTCTAAAAATAGAAATTCATCCAAAGATAGAATTTGCTCAACCATCTAGAATCAGCATCCTGCTAACTTTAGAATACGCTAACCATTCTAAAAATAGACATACACCTAAAAATAGACTGCGGACCCCACTTAGTGAAGGTACTTAATTTTCACTAAGCTCATCATCTTGTTGAATCTCAACACGTCACTGCTGAAACAAACCTATGTCTGTAAAAATGTAAAGAGGTTATTGTGCACAACAACATCAAAAACATCGGCCAATGTTCCACCATCTTTTACATAACTGGATCTTCATGCTCTTACAAGGTCTGCTGATAACGAGAAACTGACACCAACTATATGTCACCGGTGGCGAGTCACAGAGAGAGTTCTCTGTTTTCTCCGGTTCCCAGAGAAAATGTGTTATACCTCGTATAACACCCTTTATCATCTCGGCTTCCCCAGCTGTTCCAGTGCCTTTTTCAAACTTATATGATGTTCATCACATAAACTCCTTCTTAATCTCCAAAATGTGGATGGCATCAAACCTTGCTCTTTCTCCGAAGTTCCTCCATTATTCTCTGTAACAAGCTTGCGCAGGCCCTGCTTTCAGTTGAAATTTACTCCTCCGGAAGACTGCCAACCTATAGACACTCCTTGCGGACATCAATCCTAAATTAAGAAGATTATATGAACTAAGTTATATAAGTAAGAATGAGGATTGGCCTTTAAATCAAGAGCACTTCAAGAATATTTGTCGAGTTCTCTTGAGAAATATAATTTAAGTTTGTACACTTGTCACTTGTGGTTAGTTTGTTGGTCAATTGAAATTGTTGAGAAATTGGATTGTAGTAAATGCACAAATTGCTTACATTAAATGAAGAGACGTCTTACCACTGCAAGGGTAAGCGAAATTATCCACATTGAATGCATGTGTAAGGAGATATAGTTATATAAATAGAGTAGTTGCTATATTATTTACTATGAAAAGAGGGTCATTACCATATAATGTTTCTCTTATTTAGACCTCAACTCACATACAACCATAAATACTATAGATTTTTACATAAGCCTATGTAGTGAGATTACAAAGAAATTCTCTTGTATTCTAACATTGGAATTTAATATAGTTAACATGACAAGCTAACACTATGTAGACTACAGGGTTTGAGAGGGAATGATAATTTGGAAAGGAACTACTCACTTAAAAATGTACTTTTAGTGTAGTAGTATTAGTAATAATAATTATGATATATTAATGTATGATACCCCTTGTTTGTGGGATGAGGGACCCTATTTCCATCCAACAATTTCATTGCTTAATATATGAAGATGTAGCACGTCATAATAAGCATAGAGTGATAGGGATGGTGGTTTGTCATCTCGTTCAAGTCCCTGAAGATGTAGCATGTCATAATACGCATAGAGTGATAGGGATGGTGGTTTGTCATCCTGTTCAAGTCCCTAAAGATGTAGCATGTCATAATAAACATAAAGTGATAGGGATGGTGGTTTGTCATCCTGTTCAAGTCCCTAAAGATGTAGCATGTCATAATAAACATAAAGTGATAGACGTCCTATTCTAGTTTGAGATATGCATGCTCATAAATATATTAAAAAACAAAATTTTTGTTAATATCAAAATGAGAATTTAAAAAAAAATCTATTTATATGATCAAAGAATTAACTCAAATAATAATTATTAATAATAACAATGCTCATTTAACTAAATAATAATTATTAATAATGACAGTGCTCATTTAACTAAATAATAATTATTAATAATGATAGTGCTCATTTAACTAATTTCATACGAGTAAGCACCCAATTCAAATGCCCTTAGATGTAAATCTAAATGGTACGTTTACTCTGAATGCATGCACAAATGTTAAAAAACATCATTTGGATTTCCTATGAGAGAATTGTGCAGAATTGTGCAGATCTATCTTAACTCATTGCATTGAGAGAAGTAAATTTCATTTTACAACTTAATACAATGACAAGTGTTTGTTTCTTAGCAAAGAGATATTTGCCTTTGCGAAAAAAGTTATTATGTTATGAAAATATTATGTTATGAAAATATATTCAAATATTTATGTTTTAGGAATGACGTTTTTTATAGACTATTTTTATCTTCGTAGACATTAAAAATATTTTTCTTTCCATTATACATAAGAATAAAGAGGTATTGAATCCCTTTCATAGATGACACAGGGACTCAATGTGGACTTATGGTAACTTGAAGCAGAAGGAAAACATGGAACTGATATTGAACAGGCATGACTGCATCTATGACTCCGAGCCTCCATGTAACTTGCTTAAAATTGTTATCTGAATGAAAGCGTGAACAGCCCAAATTTTAGGTTGAGCAGGAGTAAAACGCCTCAAACAACCTGGGCGTTCTGGAATGAAAACTTTCAGGGAGTTGCAGGCACATTTAGAGGAGAGTTGCCAGCCATATTAATCTCTCGCTCTATGCCCTTCAGTGTGTCAAACACCTGCAGGATCGTGGGTCTGTTTTTTCTCAAGTTGCTCACACACTCACATGCCAGCTTGGCTGCTCTGATCAGGGGTTCGGGATTCACAGGAAGCTGCAGCTTTGGATCGAAAATTTCAGGGGCCCTGGAATTGGTTATGAGAGGCACAGCCCACTCTGTTATAGAACGGGGCTCGCTAGAGTTCCCGCCAAAGCACGGCCTCCCGCTCAGGATTTCTAACAAAACAACCCCAAAGCTGTAGATATCGCTGGCCTTGATCAAGTCCATCTTGGAGGAATATTCAGGATCCAGGTACCCAACAGTGCCAAACATTTCATTCGGCCCAGCAAGAAACGATAGGCCGAAATCTGAAACCCTAGCAGACCATGTGTGGTCCAACAGTATATTGGAAGGCTTGATGTCTCCATGGATTATGTAAGGGGCAGTGCCCTCGTGCAAATACTCTATGCCCTGCGCTGAATCTGAAGCGATTCTCAGGCGCTGTGACCAGTCGAAGAGAATTCCCCCTTCGTGAAGATGATATTGCAGAGATCTGCTGGGCATGAATTGGGTTATCAAAATTCTTTCGGCTGGGGCCTCGCAGTAGCCCACAATGGGAACAATATTCGGGTGCTGTGCACGGGACAGAGCCCGGATCTCTGCCGAGAAACTGAAGGTGTAGCTGCTCCCGGCCTTGTACAGAACATGCGAGGGTTCGATTCTCTTTACCGCCAGGACTTGCCCGTCTGGGAATATGGCCCTGTACACGCTCCCGTAACGGCCTTTGCCCATAATCCTCCTGTTGCTGAAACCGTCAGTTGCGCTCTCAACTTCTGAGAATGTCCGGGCCGTGGCGCACCTGTGGAATTCATTCTCTTCCACGATGCTCAAGCTGCCGGGCGCCTCTCTGAATCTCTTGCACACGAAAAAGACACAGAGTATGAAACCTGCGAGGACTATGCACAGCAAGGCCACGATTATGTCGAAGGCTAACAACGAGGTCGGATGGCGGTGCTGCTGCAGGGAAGAAGAAGTGGGCGCGTTCTGAGCGCTTGGGCCTAATAATGTGGGGTTTCCTGCAATCTCAGGGAAGAAAGACATTATGCTGTTGGCTCGATTAATGTTTGCTGGATCATCAGATTGATAGGGAATCGCCACAGGAAGCACTGTATTATATAATTTCTTCGATTGGTTCTTTGCCTCCTCCATTAAAATTCAACACAGCATGGCTTGGAATGGAACATTGGTTGCCAAGAAGACTTCTGAGATGGGCTATACACTTTGCTTGGAACTCACACAAGAAGCTGAATCTAACTGATTTTGACTGACTGTCTACTTGGAAAACTATGCACTCAATCACGCCATGTAATGCTGAATTCAAAAATGGAATAGTGAATTTATGGGTGAAAGGTACAGACACCCTCGGTTAGTTTTGTGGCTTCAAGCTAGGTAAAAGGGCATGTGCAATGCTTGATTCTTGCTCAGAAGTGGATTTAATGAAACTTTGTTTGGAAGAAAGGAAGGAGCCTGCAGTGGATTGAGTGGGTGCCATTTTCCTGCAAGTGTAAGTTTACTTTTCTCCTTTTTACACATTTATACACTTTTTGATAGTATGGAGAGATGCCAAATGTATTTTAAAATCCTTTTCATTATACCCATCTCTACGCAACATTATAATTTTGATTGCAGGGTATTTGTGGTATATGGGAGATGTGTAAGTGGGGATGGAATTGACTGTCACAATGTCTGTAACAGGGTGATTTGCTACTTAAATATAACTAAAATTTTAAAATAGTGTTTGTAACGGGTGATTTGTTACTCAAATATAACTAAAATTTTAAAATAGTGGCTGTAACAGGGTGATTTGCTTCTCAAATATAGTTAATTTTAAAACAGAAAGTAAAAGTTACAGAAACAGTTTAACAAATAGTTCAGATTTGAAATTCTTACCTTACCAATAATGAATAGTTTATATATATAAAAAAGTAAATTTTAATATATTTTCCTAATAAATTAGGAATAATGTGTTGATATAAAAAGTCATAATATTTATATAAAAAGATAATTCATATGTTCATGGTAAAAATCCTTATGTAAATGGGATTTTGTCTCTTTATATACCAAGTGTGGGATAAATATGCCCACCAATAAAATGATAGTGCTGGCCCATATGATCATAAGTAGATGATCATTGCGTTCTTAAATTAGTATTCTATTGTTTTGATTAGGTATTAAAAAAATATATAATCTTGAATCATTTTTTTTTGAGGATATATAATGGCCATTTTCATTATATAATAAAAGATGAATAATTCTCATAATAATAATTTATGAGAAGAATTGACTACCACATATATTTTTTATAAATAATTGGCCTTATTTGATCTTTATATCTAGATTAACAAGATGCGATGAACTAAGTTAGATAAACAAGAATTATGTCTTTAAATCAAGAGCACTTCAAGATTATTTGTCCAATTTTGTGTGCAATATTCATTGGCGCAATGTACAACTGAGTATCAAGACTATGTCTAAGTATGTCATGTCTAATAAAATAATAAAGAAAAAAATTAATGTTAATCTTAAACAAAAATGAAAATAATCATATAGATAAAAGAAACTACAATACAATTATCTCATGCATTTAATAGTTCTTTTACTATATACTTTAAATTTAATGGATCATAAATTTACCTTCAACAAATTTTTTTACCACATTAATGTTAATTTAACATAGAATACAAAATCTTTCTCCAAAATATTTTAATATTTATTTTAATTAAGTACATGTAAAATGAATCTTAAAAAAGAAAAATATCTTATGGATATATTAAAATCCACATAAATATTTCCAAGTCAAAGTTGTAATATATGAAAATATTAATTTGATGTAGTTGTATAGTAAATTTTGTTATCATGCCATGTAAAAAATATCATTAAATCTAATACTAGCACAGATCCATCTTAACTACAAGTGCGTAGAGCGATGAAGTTTCTTGATATTTAAACATCTTTTAAAGTAAAAAGAGATTTGATTTGATCCCTATCTGCTTTGTAGATCCAAAGTTAAGATGGATCTATGTTGGTTGGTAGAGTAACAATCAAGAGTCCATACACATATACAAGTCAATCAACTTAGAGGACCAACTTGCAAGTTGTGTACACTTGTCATTTGTTGCTAGTTTATTGGTCAATGAAAATTGCTTATAAATTGGATTGCAATAAATGCACAAATTGTTTTCCATTAAATGCAAGGACATCTTACAACTGCAAGGGTAAGGAAACTTTCATCTACACTGAATGCATGTGTAAAGAGATATAATTATATAAATGGAGTAGTTGCTATATCATTCATTATGGAGAGAGGGTCACTACCTCATGCTTCTCTTATCTAGGCATCAACTCACATACAACCATAAATACTACAGATTTCTACATAAACCTTTTAGTGAGAATACAAAGAAATTTTCTTTTATTCCAACATTGGAACTTGATATGGTAAACTGGTTGCATGGTAGGTTTTATAGTGAAGTGGAAAAATGACACAAATTTGGAGAGGAACCATTCATTTAAAAAGTATCTTCTTGTGTAATAATAGTAGTAATAATATTTTTAATATTTTTTAGATCATCACTTAACCCAACACTAAATTAGTGTATGATACCTCCTTGTTTGTGGGATGAGGGACCCCTTATATGCAACAATTTAATTGCTTAATATATGAAGATGCACATACACTACCTCACTCTAGAATTGAACACATGACCACTAAGAAGGAAACACGTGTTTGTGTGAAAGTAAAGAATTTGTAAATATATACTTGTAGGCTCAATTGAATAATAATAAAAGGTTAAAAGTAATTGTTGGCCAAAGAGGCTCTCTACAAACCCAGTATAGGAGAGATGTATAGATGTAATATAAGCCTAAGTTTGTCAACATTTTAAAATGCCAACTTAATATGTTGAATTTATATTGAAGTCTTCTATTGAGGCTGTAGAATTGTCAACATTTTAAAGTGCCAACTTAATATGTTGAATTTATATTGGAGTCTTCTAATGAGGAGGTAGAATTGCGCAGACCGTCAAAAGTGAAAAAAAAACCGAACCGTCAAAAGTGGCTGGAATCTGGCCAAAAAATTTCAAAAAATCTCATAGTAGCAGTGTTTGAATCATGTTTTTGATAATGGAAATGGATTCAACAACATCAAAAACCTTTGGGGCACCCAAAATCTTAAAGTTTGATAGTTGTAACCTGGATTCACAAAAATCCCTGTAAGATTTTATCAAAATTTTGTCGGAATTTCCATTATTTTACGAGAAATTTTGTAGGTCGGTTAGACTAGGACATTTACATTAATATCTTATTTTTTAGAAGTAAATAATATATATATATATATATATATATATATATATATATATATATATATATATATATATATACTTGTAGGCTCAACTAAATAATAATAAAAGGTTAAAAGTAATATAGGTTGAATTATATTAATAATTTATAGTAATATCTTCATATATTTGTAGGCTCAATTAAATAATAATAAATGACTAAAAGTAATATAGAGCTAGGATATGTTCCTAAAAAGTTAAGAGTAATAAAATTAATATATTAATAAAATTATTAATAACCTTTTAATATGTATCACATTAAAATACATAACATATAAGTAGTACCTATAAGTTAATATGCATTTTACCTTATAAATCTAAATAATGATTTTGTAACATATTTAAATCTAATTAATAAACACATAAAAACTTTAATACTTATGATTAACAATATTTTAATATCGATATTTGCTCCCAGTTTACATAGATATCGAGTAGTCTTTAAGTGTAACATTTTGGAAAGCTCTTGGGGTTTATTTTTTAATCTAATTTGTTTAGAATCTTACACTGATTCATTGAGATCACAAGTTTGTGAACTCTTCACAATCGAAGTGCCTCAGAGGTTTTTGAGGGTGTTGAATCTATCGCGAATCTATATAAGCAGTCAAAAAAACTAATTTAAGCAACACAAATCAAGATTTGGCCACAATTTTTTTCATTGGATTTTAACCAGAAATCCGCCAGAAACTCCAAATTATCGCACTTAAGGACTACTCCCATAGATATTATTAACTTGTAAATAGGGTTTGTTACAATACCATGACTCATCAATACCATATGCCCAAAAATCATCTCTCGTTTCACAATCAAAATATTTTATAAATATTTCATTTGAATTTAATTTCATAACATTTTTATAATTAAATCTAAAAGAAAAATGATTATAATTACTTTTGAGATATATCTAAACCCTCTATCACATTTAAATATATAAGATATAAATAATAACTATATATATTAGGATCCATTTTACCATTTAAATTAAAATAATAATTTTGTAACCATATTTAAATTTCATTAATAAGCACATAACAATTTAATACTTACAATAATACCAATATTTTTAACCATGGATATTCACATGTCCAAAAACCATCTCTCTCTCTCTCTCTCTCACACACACACACACACACAGATATATTTGCATAAAGAGGCAATCTAGAGCCTAAAATGGAAGAGATATTGTAATGTCAAATTATGTTATGTTATCTAAACATTTCCTCAAGTTTTGCACCTCGAGAGATTTGATCCCTCTTGATGCTTGATAGATCCGGAGTTAAGATAGATCTAAGTCGATCTTAACCTTATGAGATATGTAACATGCATGTTCATAAATCAAAATATTAAAAAGAAAAATGCTTGTTAATGTAAATGAGAAAATTTAAGAAAATAATTCCATATATATAGTCCAAAGAGTTAGCTTAAATATTGTTTCCAATGACATTGGGCATTTGGCTAGTTCCACACTAGTAGGTGACCAATTCAAATCCCCTTGGATGAGGCACACTAATCTAAATGATAGGTTTACTAAGAATGCCATGCACAAATGTGGGGAAACATCCCTTCGATTTTCCTCCAAATTTTCCTTGGCACACAAACACACACATATATACATATCAGAGAGAGAGAGAGAGAGAGTTGTGTGTAGATCCATCTTAACTCATTGCATTGAAAGAAGCAAAGTTCATTTTGCAAGTCAAGACAATGGCATGTGTAACTTTCATGCATCACATTGATTTGACACATAGTATAAGTTGACCCAATATAATACTTGGAAAATATAGAAAAATAAAATGACCCAATATGGATAATATGTGTATCATGCATGCTTACAAATAAATAAAAGGCTTATTAATATGGCTTTTTAAAAATAAAATAACATCAAACATACATATAGACTCACACATTATTGCATATCCATCTTAACTTAATATATCAATTAGAGATTTGCATTTCAATTTGATCCCCTATGGTGCTTAATAACTACATAGTTAAGATGGATTTATGCTAGTTAACATTGAAATGATACTTAATCTGCCTAAAGAAACTAACTATATTTTATAATTTAAGGGAGTAATTTAGGCTTGTTTTATATTTTGGATGGACGTCATCTTTAACTTATCAATATGTAACACCAATGGCATACGCTCCCAGTTTTTGTAATATGTTATTAAAAATATAAATAAAGTTTCATTTGACTAGAACTGATGGAAAAGGGAAACAAATCTATGATTTGAGGGGAGGTTTGAGTGTTGTTGGGCTAGCATAACCACTTACACACCTCACTCAATAGCTAATAATAATATCTTTAAAGGAAGGCCCCACATCTATCATGTTGAGGGAGCGAGAGCGACAAGGGGAATACGAATAAATCTATGAAGGAAAGGGGATGCAAGTGTAACGAACCACCCCACCCTTACTTCCACTGGGATGGCTACCACCTCTAATCCAAATCCTCTTGTAATTGTTAGAGGAATGGGATAAAAGACACCTTTAATTATTATTTTTCTTAATCTCTTCTAATTTTATGTGCCACACAACTCAACTGATGGTCCCCACCACCATTAGAACTAATGGTATGGATATGAAGGGACAGATCTACGACTTGCGTGAGAGGTAAAACCCACATATATGTCGTCGAGAAGGGGGGTGTGATACAACCTACAATGTCGATCTCAATTGTTTGATTAATGACATGCATGCGAGTCCCTTTTCTGCTAACACAATCCTAGGGGGGTGCGTACACGATCAGATCATCGACGATGATCCTCCATTGTTGATCCACACTCAAGGTCCCACCTATCGTCGCATCCAACCCTTATTCCACTTATTTCTAATTCAATGACCCACATCGCTTTGTGCCTATGATAGATGGATTGCACCGAGGACACTTGTTATGTGACCCATCTCCCTACTATGGCATTACTGTTGGGTTGACGTGTCCACCAGCACAACTTGCCCTGATGTCAGCCTACCCATCCTCTCTATGGTGCAAGTTAAATCTCTGGGATAAAGGCTAAGGTATGTTGTCTTGTGGGAACCACCTCCAACCAATGACAAGGTCATCAGGGCTATGTGTTCGCCAACTCATTGCACCGACTTCGTTTCGTTCGATTCCTTAGGTAACACAATTATAATTCTGGGATGGAGGTTTTGGGCCACCTCATCTTCCCTTGTCTAATTGTGTTAGGGGTAAATCCGGGCACGCCAATACCATGCCTCCACAACTAGGGTTCAACCAACCTCTTAGAGATAAGGTTAGCCCTATGAGGCTATAAGGTTATGGTTGCACATCAAAATTGCTCACACTCTACCTATGCCATGGCCTGACTAGAGGGAGATTATCTTACCCTATGCAAACCACTTAATCTAAGATTCAATGGTTATCTACAAAGCTCATCTACTCCCTGCACTTATATCCCTCCATTGGTCTATTTTCCCAAGACTTGACTGCGATGGATCTATAGACATCGAGGTTTGCTCCAACATTTGACAGTGGAACTGGTGGCTTACTGAAGAACTTGCTAGTGCTACCCCTCCCGAGCTTATGACTGAGCCCCTCCAAAAATTCTTTGGCCCCTCGACGTTCCCCATTCTTGGAAAGGGAACTCCAAGCATGCTAGCATAAGCACTCTTGTGACCATTATTTGTTGAGGACCTTAGTGAATTGCTGAAGGGCCTTCAATTCTCCTACTACATGCCAAGGGATTCACACATTTAAGCAAGCCTACAAGTGGATCTATGGGGCCACAAATGGATTTATGAGGCACATGAATATTGGTAAGGAATCAAAACCATCGGCATCAACCCCCTTACAACTAGGGTGCACACTGTTGAACATGAAATGTCGAGTAGGCCTCCAGGAGCAGTCAAAGGATACTATAGGTGATAGGAGGGATACCCTTGAAGACAATAAATTTCCATGTAACTATGAAGGCTTATAGCCAATATGTATACACATTCCTTGTTAAACAAGTGTCTCCAATGTAGCCCTTTACTCATCAATACAAATAATCTCAGGTTGTTACTTTCATGGGTTTTTCAAGTTCTTATGGATCCTTTTAAGCCTCTAATATTAATGTTTATATCATTCCATATATCATATTGAAGTTACAACCATGCTTCCCACACAAAGAAGTGTGACATGGTTCAACTTATTGTTTACAAGCACTACAACAAAGCCTTGTGATTAGCTCCTTTTTTTGCTTCCATAGACTGTTTTAGTGTATTTCTCTTCAATTTTTTGAAAAAATCGGTGCTATTTATCGGGATGGTGCAATTTTTGGCGTTAATTTCACCGACCAAAACATTTAGGTGCTAATTCAGGAAATAATAGCACCATAAATAACAACTAAAATAGCACCAAAAATTAGCACCAAAAGTAGCATCCTAAATAGCGCCATAAATGACGGCATCAATTTTCCTAGATATAATGCCAGTGATAGTGTTGATTTTAGTTCCTTTTTTTGCACCTACATTACCTCCTTGGTTGTCTCCCTTTTTAGCCCCAGAATTAGCATCATATGTGCCTAAATAGTTAATTAATTGAGGTGTTGGGGGTTAAGTGGATAATGGCTTTGAGGATTATGGTATTTAGGGATTTAGAGTACAGGGATTAAGGGTTATGGTTTAATAGATTAAGGGTTAAGAATTAAGGGATTTGGTGCTTACAGGTCAGGTAGTTTAATGGTTAATGGATGGGGATTTTCAGATTTGGATGATCCGTCGAAGCTTGCTGTTACAGGATTACATTTCAATTCCTTTACTAATTTGGATTAATTAAGGTTTCAGGAGTTGTTGTTGTTACACAAAAAATTGCTTAAGAACATGCTTATTTTCCTAATTAGTCTGGATCCAGGAAATCCAATTATTCGTCCAATTAATACATACCCCACCCTACCATAATACTGGATGATTAGACCATTATGACACCATTACATTTTTCAATTAAACCAATGTAAATACTGCCATTAGTAACAATAATCCATCATTATTAGTTTTTATTTATTTATTATTCATGTTGTTACGCCCGGAGATCAGTGCAATCGTTCATAAACTCCTTTTGATTTAAAAGTTATAAATGTGTAGTAAGGAGGATCAACCACCTGTAATTCCAACACCTTGACATTCTCCGCTGAGAAATCATATGTATGTGCTAAAGTAGCTCTATAACATCTTCCTAGCATTTTTTAGTAGTGTGCTAGTGAAAAACTATGGGTGGAGCAACGACCAAACACGAACCTGACTTTGTTAATGTGTTGTTACAATATTTAAAATCATTGGAAATTTTCCTAAGGGTTGGATGGCTGAGTTATTTTAAAAAATTACAGGGTTTCAGTGAATTGGCCTCTTTAGAATTTTCCCTAGCATTAGTTGAACAACACTTTGTGATCAGGGGTTTCAAAATTTTTGTTACAAAAGAATTTATCGCAAAAGTGACAGGGCTGCCTACGACATGAGAATGGTGGTTCTCAAGGAAAGTGGCCAATCCTGAAGCGAAGGCCATATTCTTACGGGAGGGAGAATAATTGATGCCCAAGCACAGGGGCTTTGATAAAACATCTCTTCCTCACCCTTGGGAAGGTGTAGCCCTCTTCATCAAAAAATTCATTACCTGCGAGGGTCGTAATTTTGGGATTATTTTCGATTATTACTTTCAATTACTCGAACACATGAGGATAGTGCGGTTTATTAATTTACCTTACTACTTGTTAAAGTAATTACAACACATAGAAGAGGTTTTGAAAGGGGAAAAACATATAGAAACTTGTGTCACTAACCATGCACTCATTAAATTAATCATCATGCATTCATTGTAGAGACAAGGGAGCTCGTGAAATGCTTTAATAGTGAGACGTTGTGCTGGTGCGAATGAGGATCATGAAGAGAGTGTTGAAGCAACACTCAATGCTGAGGCAACACCTAGTGATGAAGCAACACTCATTTCTAAAGCAACCGACTGCTGAAGCAACAACCAATGCTAAAGCAATCCCTAGCGCTAAAACAACACCAAGTACTGAAGCAATACCCAGTGTTGAAACAACACTTGTTGCTGAAACGACTACATCTTCCAAGAGATAAACCGACACAAGATCTAAGCAGAGTAGGGTTGATACACCTCCTATGAATAGTTGATGAAACCCTAAGAGGTGGAGTTCCATTAGAATTACCCCTAGTTCATCCTCACAAGGAAAGGAGACATATATAAAAGAACCTGTGGTGGTGTCTAGTGACTCATCAAAGGAAAGTCGAGGTGGGTGCTCAATTTCAAAGGAAGTGCTTGAGCAAGAAACTGTTGGAACAACAATTGCGCCTGAAACTAGAGTTGAGGAAGTGAAGACACATGAAGGGACCAGGCCGAGAGTATCAATGAAGGTAAACAAAAGGAAAGTGAAAAATCCAATTGGTGGAAGAACCCCTTGGAAAAGGGTGCAAGTAGTTTTTATACCAAAAGAGACTAAAAAACCTACTTCTACAACTAAAGGGGGATGTGCTAATACAACTGGACTTGATGGGTTTGAGGAGAATTAGCACAAAAAAAGCATGAGAATTTTGTAGAGGAAGGCCCCTATACATCTGAAATCTCGACTGTTAAACCAGAGCCTAAACAAGCACCAGAGAAACAACAAGAGATATAAGGACCAATAAAAAAAGAGCATACAGAAGAACAAGATGATGTTACTTCAACAGGTAAGAAAAAAAATGTCGCTCTCGTTCAAATTGAAAATCTAAGAATCATGAATGAGGAGTTAAAGAAACAACTTGCCTTAGTTAAAGAACAACTTCATTTTAAGAATGAAACTGGATTGGATATGTTTGCGGAGGCTGTAAAAATGGCATCATCTACTGTCTCAATTTTTTTTTTTTGTAAGGGATGCCAAAAAATCCTTGAGGAGGCTAAAATCATAGAGATCGTTATCTTTTCAGTTGGAGTACAAGTGGGGGAACATGAAAATTAATTTCAACATGTTATTCCATAGGAACATGCTGATGACATTGCCTTTACACAAGAACCAATTGTTAGTCATCCATAATTTTGATCCTATCCAAATATGATTAAATTACCAATCCTAGATTTCTAGAAACAATATTCCAGAATCATTGTGAGTTTTAGAAATCTCACAGCCTTCATTATCCTAAGCCTATCAATTCACTGAATATTTTCACTTAAAAATCCTCCAAGTTATCCTACCATGTCAAAACGAAGTTGTTTTCAGGCTATATCTACCCATTTTCACCCATTTTCACTTATCCAAACAGTGATTTTTTCTTGCTAAAATGTCCCTTTTCCTCTTCATTAACCCTTCATTTCCCTTGAAAAACCCCATTTTTTCCTTCTCATTTATCCATCATTTTCCTAAAAAACCTTCTAAAAATCCTTTAAAAATCGATAGAACCCTTTTTATTTGGTTTTAAAATGCTTATTTTACCCTATCGGAACATCCAAAAAGGCTTAAAAACCTTTGTTTTTTACCTTTTTTGACCTTTTTGTATATAGGCTTTAAGCCCCTGAGGGCTTAAGCCTTTCACTCCTTTTTTTCTATGTGTTCGAACGCTGGGACCGAGCGCTTAAAACTCTCTGCGCTAACCCATTGGCCCCTTTTCTTTGGCTCCCGATCACCTTATCTCTCCACGGGACCGTGCCCTAGCGACCAGGCTCTAGCCCCATTGCATCGGCATTTCCCATCTAAACCCGCTTTTTCTTTACAAATTTTCCACCCCGATAGCGATGCCCCGATGCGATCTCCACCATCAATCAGGTTTTGATCTGATGACCAGTGCTAACTCTCTGTGCCACCTTTTAGCCCCTTTTCTTTGGCTCCCAGTCACCTTATCTCTCCATGGGACCATGCCCCAGCACCAAGCTCTAGGCCCCATCGCATTGGCGATTCATGTTTTTCTTCATTTCATTTTCCTTTTTCCTCCTCCGATGCTCCAGCCCCGACTTAATCTACACCGTAGATCCACGTAGATCGGACAACTGCCAGTGCTCCATCACAACCCTCTTCCCCTTTTCTTCTTATTCGTTTATGTTATTTTATCGGGCCATCCTCCACTGTGGATCTAGAGCCTCAAGCTCTGATATAACGGTCCTTATGCTCCCGACCCGTCAAATGTTCCTCCATCTGACCACTCCACGGGGCAGATCCCCACCGTTGATCTATATGATCCGACGGTCCTCATTTAACCTCGCGACTCCTCTCCTCCCATCCCTTCATCTCCCAGATCATTCTCAACTGTGGATCTTGGAGATCCAACAACCCTCGTTTAAACCCATCGCCCATAAACACCGCCGCTACCAAACAAATTTTCTTACGCCAGCATATGGCCCACCTCCCACTACTCCGCTCACCAACCAATCCGCGTTTTCCACCTGGCTTCCATTTTCCTCCTCACCCCAGCACCTTCCATTTGTTGTGCTCCCCTGTGGCCGTTAGATCTACACCCCCAGAGCCAACGGTCCACGTTCAATTTCGCGTGGAATTTGCCTTCGAGGGTTAACGCGTGTTTCCAATGCGAAACTGGCATTTTCATAAACGATGCATGTCACAAGGTGTATGGAATAACGTTCGATTTGGGAAAAATCGCTAATCGCCCAACTTCAACGTGAAAACCACCCGGTTTCCCGCAAAACCACCTATGCCCATTTTTCGCGCCAAAGTCATTTTTAAACCTGGTTTTCGCGGTTTTTGCCATGGAACCTCTTCCCTGTGCTTCTCCCTCCCTCTGCGCACGCTCCTCATGCCTCTGAAAGCAGTTTTCATCCAAAAAAGCAAGTTTTTTAATATTTTTATGTTTTAGATGCAGGTTCTATGGCGGTATATATATTAAAAGGCCCTCCCACAGCTATTTGTCAATAGCAGAGGTCAAAGAATGATGATCCATAAGGAATTTAAAATACATTAAAGAGTTAAAGGGGTTATATAAAATGTTCAAACCCTCAATGGGCTATCAAACCCTCAGCGCACCAAAAGAAACCCTGCACAAAAAAGAAGAAGAAGAATCAGTGAAGTAAAAGAGAAAAGGAAAAGACATAGTTTAAAGTTTAATTAAAAAGGGATAGAGGCGAGGTTAAAGACAGAGGAACATAAGTTTAAAGAAATCTGAGAAGTATTAAAAGGGTAGCAAAGGATAATTATAAAGGCCAAAGGATTAAGAGTAAAGCCCGAAGAATCAAGCCCTTAACCAACAGATTAAAGAATGAAGCACAGTGTAAAGGTAGATAAACAAATGTTTTAAAACATAAATAGAGAAAGGACAACGAGGCAGGTAAATTAAGAAATAAAAGTTGTTAAAGCAGAATTAGGCCAAAACACAGTTTAAAGGATAAAGGCAAATAAAAAAAGGTCTAAGGCAGTGAATAAAGGGAAAGAAACAACGATGATCAATTGAAAGGGAAAACCAAAGCAAAATCAAAGCCTAAAAGCAGATTAATTAAAAGAAGATCAAGGCTAAAGGCCTTAAAACACAGTTTTGTGATGAAATCAAGGGAACTTAGGCTAAAGTAGCCTCAGATAAGTCAAACACAAAGCAGTTATTCACTAGATAAGCTTAAATTGACACCTTTCACTTACTTTATTCTCAAAAGAAAAATAAACAGTTATTACACTAAAAGAAGATATTATAAACTGTCAGAACAGTTAATGTAAACATGAAGAAAAGGCTGCAAAATCAATATTTTTGACTATTTCATCCTCAGGAAGTAAAGACAGATTTATTACACAAAGAAGTAGTTGAGAGACATTCCTACCTTATGCCTTGCATGATTTTTAAGGATAGGAGTGTATTTACTATGTCATTAATAACATTTTGAACCCTAGATAGTTCCGCCTCCTCATTTGCAGTATAAATACTGCACTGGAACTCATTGTAAGGTTGGCATTTGATGAATTCTGAAGTAATACATAGACCACTGTTTTGAAGAAGAATTAGTGTTTTGAAGAAGTGTGGATGTCTTTGCTTTTCTGTTGATGAAGGAGGCTGGACCGTTGGATCCTTGAACATGGTTTTGGTGAAGTACTCTCTATTTGTTAATGTTCTTTCCTATTCCTCACTTTGTTCCATTTTTCTTTGCTTGCAGTAGAGTAAAAAACTTAGGCTAAGAAATGTCTCCTAGAAGCACCTTAAGCCTGTTTACTCTTCACTGCCTTTATGTTTTCATCTGCTGAAGGTTTTATTTAGTAGTTTGACTGATTTTAAATCCTTAATCTTGTTTATTTCAGAATAGTTTAAATAGTTTTTGTCAAGGTTGAATTATGGTATGCCCTTTTTTCTTACTGCCTCTTAAAAACTATTCCTGAAATCATCCTTCAAATGCTATTGTCTGCAGCTTGGCAGAGACTATTTGTTCTAATATTACCCTCTGTTTCTTGCTGAGATAGTCGTATTTGAAGGTCTTTATAATTGCAGTCTTAGATGCTTGGGTGCTCCCCCTTTTATGAATGCAATTAGTTGTGTTTCTTATGTGTTTTCTAACTCCTTTAAGTGAAACAATTAGAAGAAACAGAGTGTTCCTCTTCTTCTTTGTCTTACTTGAAAGTCTGTCTTGTTTATGTTATCTGCATAAAGTATGTTGGTAGAATTCATGGTTAGCCCTGGCTATTTAATATTTCTTTATGTTTAGATAATGTTGCAAGTCCATTCTTTGAAAGGTATACATAATTAAGGAGTCTTAACAACCCTTAAAGCTCTACTTTTCTTTCCAAATCATTGATGTTCATCTCATCTCACCTAAATGATCCCACAGATCCGTTGACTAAGTTATATTTGCCCTTTGGTTCCCCAAATTCATCAACCGAAACTGTTTAGACTTCCACATGACTCCATTTCCCAATGGCTTGTATATTTACACACTCTATCTATGCTGCCTAACCAACAAACAAACAAAAAACAAACGAAAAAAATTCAATTCATAACTAGCCTAAAATCAACCGCTTAAAAGCATCAAGCTATATCCTCACAAACATATTGAGAGATCCCTCTTTGAGACTAGGAGGGCTAGATCCTAGAGCTCCAAAGCTTGGTTTATATGTTTCCTTGTCATTTGGTTTGCCAATCAGCCAAATCATAGGACCCCAACATTCTGGCGATCACGGTGAGACACTTTTGAGTAAAAGTCCCTAAAACAAAACACTCAGTATTCATTTAAGTGAACTATAGCTTCTTCAAGCACTACCATCATAATGTAATCATGATAGGATCTGTCTGAATCAGTGGCAATCTAAGTAACCCTTAGGATTCTAAGAGAACCTTGCCAAACCTTGAAGAAATCAACGAGTAAGCCATAGAGTAGACTCTGTTTGTTTCATCACCTTAGCTAAGTGTTGAATAAGGTATAGGACCCTCTCATAACTAGAGAACCATATAAAAACTCAGAAAAACCCGAAACATGCTAGATTGGTTTTCAAATAAACCATTGGTGGTGGACCACAAAACATTTTACCTTCAGAAAAGCTAAAAATTTCCACCTGGCGACTCCACTAGCTCGAGTAGGCCTATTACCTTACTAGTACTCCAAATTTCCTTAGGATCGTGTTAACCAGCCCTGAGAAAGTTTAGAAACCTAGTTCCCTATTATAGAAATCACTGTGAGAGGAAAAACCTTGAAAAATAGTCCTAAAAAACCTCTCTAAATTTTGGAAATTGAAATCTGGCTTCACATAGGGTACATACTAGATCCCATCTAGATCCTAACCCTCCTACCATAGTTGACAATCCAAAAAGGATTTTGTGGCAAACTTCTAGATCTGGGAAACCAACTACTGATAGGACCATCCTAAGAACAAAATCTGTTCCTGAAAATCTCATAGTCTTAAAATATCCTCACTTTTACTTACCTCACACAAAGAACCTATTCAGGAATAAATCTCAAAGTGATTTAAACCAAGCTGATTTTGAAACCAAAGATTTGCAACAGATCTTTAGCAGAGAAGCTTCACCTTCTACTCCTCCTGACTCTCAGCTTCTCCATCATTTCAGCTCCTTCCATAACAGATCTTCTCATCATCAGTTTTCTGGTCCAAGTGTTTCTTCTACTCCTATCCACACATCCACTGTTCAAAATACCCCATTTCAGCCCACTTTCCTTCTTGTAAATCCACCTCTTGTAAATCCCCCATTATTTCCTATCATGGCAGCATGGTATGCTCCACTTGTGTCACCACTACCTCTGGTTCCCTTACCCAATGAATATCAGTAAAAAATTCCCCATTTCACTGAAAATGAACCTACTACTGCCCAACAACATGTAGACAAGGTAACTAATGCCTTTGATTATATGGAACTATAAGATGAGACCATTAAGATGAAAATATTTGCCCAAAGTTTAGGAGGAGAGGCCAAGAAATGGTTTAAGGGTTTAACTCCTGATAGTATAAATGATCTCCCTTCTTTACATCAAACGTTCATAAACAAATGGGAAATGAGGAAGAACCCTCTCCAAATACTTTTAGATTACAACAACCTCAAGAGAAACCCTGGGGAAAGTGTTCAAAATTATTGCACTAGATTTAATAGTGTTTAAAATGCATTTCCCCCAGAGTTAAAGCCTCTACAAGGCTCAGCTTTGGCAAAGTTCCCTGAAGGATTTGATCCTAAAATGGCCTGTCAGCTAAGAGAAAGGGACCCTTAACTTTAGAAGATATGCTGAAGGGAGCCTTAGGTGTAGAAGCAAATCCGATTGAGAAAAGAGCTAGGTTGAAAGTAGAGAAAAGAGTTACATACAGGGAAGATACAATGCCATCAACCTCATCATCAGATACTAAAATTGATAACTTAGTGAAGGTAATGGAGAGGATGCTTGAAAAGATAAATCTAAATGATAGAGTGCCTCCTAGAGAAAACCAAAACAACCCCCAAAACAGAAATAGAAACCCAAACCCCAGAAGAGACCCTAATCAAGATAGGCAAAGAGAAAATGACCAACAGATTAGGCCTCCCTTTCAACAAAACTATGTTGATCAAGAAGAAGAAAGGGAAGTTGAAAGGTTGGAGGAAAATCATGTAAAATTGATAGGATCAGATAGTGAGACAAATGTTTTTCTCACTGAAGAAGAACAAGGATTCTTCTCCTCAGAACAAATTGAAAACAACCATGAAGATTCTGAAGATTACAGACTGGGGTTTGAAAATGCAATCATGGAGGTACACAAACAATATAATCTTAGAAGCAAAGGGAGCCCAAAGATTTCTAATGACAAGAACACTACTACTGTTGCTAAGAAAAATTCAGCCTAAAAAGACAGCCAGTAACACCAACAATGTGGCCAAGAAAGCTAATCTAAATAAAGACAAAAACAGCCAGAAAAGTGTTGAACAAAGTTGCCCTAGTACTTCTGTTAGTCGCCCTAACAAATATGTTCCAAATAGAAATCCAAACAAAGTTCAGCAAATCAGAATTGCTGAAAGAGTTGTAAATGACAAAACAGATGTAAATATGTCAAGAACAATAGTTCCTTTCAGCCTTGAAGGGGAAATTGCGAAGATTAAAATCACCATACCCTTAAATGAACTAGTAACTCAGGATGTATATAAAAACCAAGTTTTGAAAGCTTTGAATATAGGCAGTGACACTGACACTTTAAACTTGATAGATGATAAGCCAACATTTGTTTGGTCCTGAAGTTGAAGGAAAATACCAAGAAGGGGCTATCCCTCCCTTCTATGTCAGCCTGAATATACATGATAAAATCTTACACAATGCCATGCTAGCCTCAGGTGCTTCACACAACCTTATGCCCAAAGTAGTAATGGAAAGCCTAGGCTTAGAAATTACTAAACCATACAAATACCTCTATTCCTTTGATTCAAGCAGGGTCAAATGCTTAGGCCTAATTAAAGATTTGTGTGTCAACTTAGCACAAATTCCTGCTAAGAGTCTAGTAATGGACAATGTAGTAGCTGACATTCCCCCAAAGTATGGCATGCTTTTATCAAGATCATGGGGAGCCAAACTTCAGGGGAGCCTTCAAATGGACATGTCATATGCTACCATCCCAATGTTTAGCCAAACTAGAAGATTATATAGGGAATCCCACATGAAGTACATGGTGAGAAACATAGATAGACCAAACAATTCTCCTATCTACTCTATCCATTCAAATTTGGATTCCTTTATCTTATATAATGAAGATGAACTAGCCAACAAGAAAAGGAAAATAAAGGAGAATTTAGTCTAACAGAGCAGTCAAATCTACCATCAACTCAAGAGAAGAACAGTCCAGATTTTAGCAGCCTTGAACAACTGAAATAAAAAGAAAATGAGATTGAAATACCTTGGAAAATAAAATTTGATGGCTCTTGTAGCAAATTAAGTGTAGGGGCTGGTGTATGGATATAGAACACAAGCAAAGGATTTTCCTATAAACTGGATTTTCCATGCACAAATAACATCGTTGAATATGAAGCCCTCCTTATTGGCCTACACTTACTCAAAGATTTAGGAGCTAAGAGAATATCAATCCAAGGGGATTCTGAGCTAATTATCAGACAGAATAAAGGGGAGTATTCAACCAAAAACCCAAAACTCAAAGAATATAGAAATGCTACCCTTGATCTTCCGAAAACCTTTGAAAAATATGAACTCATTTTCATCCCAAGAGCTCAAAATCATCTAGCAAATGAACTTGCCTTTGCTGCTAGTAATTTCTAGATACTAGAGACAAATGAACAATCTGATATAAAGGTAAAAAATAGACCTACAATACCTGACAATGAAGATTATTGGCAAGTGTTTGAAGGAGGCAAACACATAGATGATTTTCTGCAATCAAAGAATGACTTTGCCATATCAACATCTACTTCAAGCCATGAAGAAGATTGTTTAAATGAGGAAAAAATCTCCGAAACAGAGCTGTCATTTTCTGCTAATATAAACCATTTTGAACATCTTTTTAGAGCAAAAATAGTTGACAATACAGATCAAAAAGACTTGGAAATTTTACAATGTAAAAATGATACAATTCCAAGAGGTCTTGCACCATTAGAACAAATTTTTGATTTCAATGATGCAGCCAAGGAACCAAGAATGGAGCCTATAGAAAGAAACATAGAAGAACATAACATAGACAGCCTAGCAGAACCCAAAATGATCAAGTTATCCAGCACTCTCCCAGCCAATATCGAGCTGCAATACATAGAAATTTTCAAAGACTTTGGAGATGTGTTTGCATGGGGATACAAGGATATAAAATCATATGATACTAGCATCATTCAACACAAAATTCCTCTTAAGGAAAATCGAAAACCTTTCAAACAAAAACTTAGAAAGATAAACCCTGTTTTATTGCCTTTAGTTGAGAAAGAGATTAAGAAGACATATGATGCTGAGATCATAGTCCCCATCAGGTATTCATAATGGGTTTCCAACTTAGTATCTATTAGGAAAAAGACTGGGGAGATTAGGCTCTGCATTTATTTCAGAAATATAAATAGAGCCTCCCTTAAAGATAACTATCCCTTGCCAAAAATGGATCATATACTTCAAAGGGTGGTTGGGTCTAAAAGAATTTCACTACTAGATGGGTTCTCAGGTTACAATTAGGTTTTAGTACTCCTAAGTGACCAACATAAAACTGCTTTTACTACACCTTGGGGTACATTCATGTATGTCAAAATGCCATTTGGTCTAATGACTGCAGGGGCCACTTTCTAAAGGGCCATGGATATAGCCTTTTCAGAAGACATAGGCTATTTTATAATCATTTACCTTGATGACATTACTGTTTTCTCCAAAACTAATGAAGAACACTTGATTCATTTAAGAAAAGTTTTTGAGAAATGTAGGAAATATAGCTTATCTTTGAATCCAAAAAAGAAACTCTTTGGTCTCCAAGAAGGAAAGCTTCTTGGCCACATAATTTCTGAAGAGGGAATTAAAGTAGACCCTAAAAATATTGATGTCATATTGAAAATCAACCATCCTAGAAACCTCAAAGAATTACAATCTTTCATTGGGAAGATAATTTTTTTAAGGAGATTCATCCCCAACCTTGCTAAGCTATTAAGAAATATCACAAACATGCTTAAGAAAGAGGTAGGTGTGAAATGGAAAACACAAGCTAAACAATCATTTGAACTGGTAAAACAAGCTCTTACTCAAACACTAGTTCTTATAAGTCCTGATTTCACAAAAGATTTTATATCTTTTCCTTTTCATCTGAACCTACAATAGCTGCAGTGTTACTGCAAAAGAATAACATGGGGCATGAACAACCTATATCGTTTTTTAGTAGGGCCCTAAGATATTCTCCACTCAAGTATAACATCATGGAGAAACAAGCCTTAGCCTTGGTAAAAGCATTGAAAGACTTTAGAGTCTACATCTTACATTCTCACATCATTGCTTTTGTTCCACACACTGTTGTCAAGGATATTCTAAGTCAAGACCCTGATGGTAAAAGGGGAAAATGGATTGCTGTTATTTTAAAATATGACTTAGAAATCAGGCCTACCAAACTAATCAAAGGGCAGGGATTAAAAAACTCATGGCTGAATCAAACTTCCAAGCACTAGATATAAATATGGTTGACGTCTTAGAGGAAATAGAAGAATTCATAGCTTCATTTATTGAAGAAACTTTTGTGAATTCACCTTGGTATGTTGATATCATATATGTGTTGCTTTATCTGAATACCCCTCTCTCTCTCTCTAAAGCTAAAGCTAGATTCTTGAAATAGAAGGCTTTAAATTACTACATATTATATGGGGTTTTATATTGGAAGAATGATGTTGGAATATTTCTTAAATGTTTGCTTGAGATTGATGCAGGAAAAATCATGCATGAACTGCATGAGGGAGAATGTGGAGGACATCTGTACTGGAAGACTACAACAAATAAAATCCTCAAATATGGTTACTATTGGCCCACCCTTTTCCCAGACACTCAAAAAATTTTCATGTCTTGCCATAAGTGTCAAATCTTTGATGACAAAAGAAAACTCCTTCCTTTACCCTTACATCCCATCAGTGTTGAGTCTCCCTTTAAAAAATGGGGCTTGGAATTCATTGGGGAAATCCACCCATCTTCATCAGCCCAACATAAGTGGATCCTCACTACCACTGATTATTTTACCAAGTGGATAGAAGCCATACCTACTAGGAGTGCTACTGACTTTGTCATTATCAAGTTCCTTGAAACCAATATACTATCCAGATTTGGTTGTCCTAGAAAAATTATCACAGACAATGCTGCTTCCTTCAAGTATAAAAGAATGGTTTACTTCTGTCATAAGTACCATATCACCTTGGGTCATTCCACTTCCTACTATCCCCAAGGGAAGGGATTAGCTGAATTCTCCAACAAAAGCCTTGTCAATATTATCAAAAAACTGTTGGAGCAAAATCAGAAATCATGGCATAGTAAGCTTATTCATGCTTTATGGGTTGATAGATTATCCACCAAAAAGTCAATAAATATGTCTCCCTATCAGTTGGTTTATGGCATGGATGGAATCTTCCCAACCTCTCTAGGAGTTCCAGTCATGAAACTCCTCCAAGAAGCTTAATCTGAGGAAAATGATATGCAGAGAACGATAAACCAGACCATTCATTTACAGCAGTCTAGGGAGGAAGTATATAACAGAACACAAATAGTCCAAGAAAGCATCAAGAAATTATTTGACAAGAGGAATAAAGAAAATGATTTCCAAGTTGGAAATGTAGTTCTAAAGTGGGATTCTAAAAGGGAAGGAAAAGGAAAACATGGCAAATTTGAAATCTGTGGAAAGGTCCCTACATTATTCATTTTGTCAGGGGTCAAAATGCATTCCTTCTACAAGAGATGAATAGAGAAGATCTATTTGGAGGTCCTGTCAATGGAAAGATGCTCAAGCACTACTTCTGTCAAGAGTCATAGTTTCAAAGTTTTTATTCATTGTATATAACACTGCTTTTGAATTTGAAAAAGGAGAAAATAAAAAAAAATAGAAAAGAGAAAAGAGGGCAGATAAAAAGAAAAAGATACAGCCCCATACCCAAAAAAGAGAATTTTCTGAAAGTGTGCAAGCTTAAATGCCACTAGCTTTAGTAGCAAAGAGTTCAATTATTTAATTGACTCTTGGAAGGAATAAGGATAGATTTAGATAGTTTATTTCCTCGTTTGCAAAAATAAAATGTCAAAGAGTTTTCTAGTTCAAATGCACTAAAAAGGAATAAAAAATGCTAGGACAAAGTAAGATTGGGTAGGTAGAGATGTTGTTTTGAAGAAATTACATGTAAGTGCATTGATAAGTTTTTTTCTTTTTAGAGAAAGATTAGCAAGAAAAGAAGAAATGTGCCCAATGGATAGTAATCGGTCCGTCGAAATCCAGATCGATAACCGGAGGTTATGGACACCTGTGACTACCGTCCTCCGTGAGCCATTGTTAGTCATCCATAATATTGATACTATCCAAAGATGACGAAATTACCAATCCTAGATTTCTAGAAACAATATTGCAGAATCATTGTGAGTTCTAGAAATCTCACAATATTCATTATCCTAAGCCTATCAATTCACTGAATATTTTCAGCTAAAAATCCTCCAAGTTATCCTACCATCTCAAAAAGAAGTTGTTTTCAGGCTATATCTTCCCATTTTCACCCATTTTCACTTATCCAAACAATCATTTTTTCTTGCTAAAATGTCCTTTTTCCTCTTCATTAACCCTTCATTTCCCTTGAAAAAACCCATTTTTTCCTTCTCATTTATCCATCATTTTCCTATAAAACCTTCTAAAAATCCTTTAAAAACCGTTAGAACCCTTTTTTTTTGGTTTAAAAATTCTTATTTTACCCTATCGAAACATCCAAAAAAGCTTAAAAAACCTTTGTTTTTTACCTTTTTGACCTTTTTGTATATAGGCTTTAAGCCCCTAAGGGCTCAAGCCTTTCACTCCTTTTTTTCCATGTGGCCGAAAGTTGAGACTGAGCGCTTAAAACTCTCCGCGCTAACATATTGGCCTCTTTTCTTTGGCTCCCAATCACCTTATTTCTCCACGGGACTGTGCCCCGGCGACCAGGCACTAGCCCCATCGCATCAGCATTTCCCCTGTAAACCTGCTTTTTCATTACAAATTTTCCACCCTGATAGCGATGCCCCGACGCAATCTCCACCATCGATCGGGTTTTGATCTGACGACCAATGCTAACTCTCTGTGCCACCTTTTAGCCCCTTTTCTTTGGCTCCCGGTCACCTTATGTCTCCATGGGACCATGCCCCAGCACCAAGCTCTAGCCCCCATTGCATCGACGATTCATGTTTTTCTTCATTTCATTTTCCTTTTTCCCCCTCTGATGCTCTAGCCCCAACTTAATCTGCACCATAGATCTACGCAAATCGGACGGTTGCCAGTGCTCCATCACAGCCCTCTTCCCCTTTTCTTCTTATTCCTTTCTGTTCTTTTATCGGGCCATCCTCCACCGTGGATCTAGAGCCTAAAGCTCTGATCCGACGGTCCTTATGCTCTTGACCCGTCAAATGTTCCTCCATATGACCACTCCATGGGGCACATCCCCACCGTTGATCTATATCATCCGACGGTCCTCATTTAACCCCATGACTCCTCTCCTCCCATCCCGTCATCTCCCAGATCATTCTCAACTGTGGATCTTAGAGATCCAACGACCCTCGTTTAAACCCATCACCCATAAACACTGCCGCTACCCAATTTTTTTGCTTATGCCAGCATATGGCCCACCTCCCACTACTCTGCCTGCCAACCAATTCGTGTTTTCCACCTGGCTTCCATTTGCCTCCTCCCCCAAGCACCTTCCATTTGTCGCACTCGCATGTGGCCATTGGATGTACACCCCCAGATCCAAGGGTCCACGTTCAATTTCTTGTGGATTTCATCTCCGAGGGTTAACGCACATTTCCAACCTGAAACTGGTAGTTTCATAAAGGACGCGTGTCACAAGGTGTATGGAATCACGTTCGATTTGGGCAAAACCGCTAACTTCCCAACTTCAACATGAAAACCACATGGTTTCCCGCAAAACCACCTATGCCCATTTTTCGCGCCAAAGTCATTTTTAAACCTGGTTTTCACCATTTTTGCCATGGAACCTCTTCCCTGTGCTTCTCCCTCCCTCTGCACACGCTCATCACACCTCTGAAGGCATTTTTCATCCAAAAAAGCAGGTTTTGTTAATATTTTTATGTTTTAGATGCAGGTTCTATGGCGAAATATATATTAAAAGGCCCTCCCATAGCGATTTGTCAATAGCAGAGGTCAAAGAATGATGATCCATAAGAAATTTAAACTACATTAAAGAGCTAAAGTGGTTATATAAAAGGTTGAAATCCTCGACGGGTTATCAAACCCTTAGCGCACCAAAAGAAACCCTGCACACAAAAAAACAAAGAAGAATCAGTGAAGTAAAAGAGAAAAGGAAAATATAGAGTTTAAAGTTTAATTAAAAAGGGATAGAGGCGAGGTTAAAGAGAGAGGAACATAAGTTTTAAAGAAATCTTAGAAGTATTAAAAGGGCAGCAAAGGATAATTGTAAAGGCCAAAGGATCAAGAGTAAAGCCCGAAGAATCAAGCCCTTAACCATTAGATTAAAGAATGAAGCACAGTGTAAAGGTAGATAAACAAATGTTTTAAAACAGAAACAGAGAAAGGACAGCGAGGCAGGTAAATTAAGAAATAAAGGTTGTTAAAGCAGAATTAGGCCAAAACACAGTTTAAAGGATAAATACAAATAAATAAAGGTCTAAGGCAGTGAATAAAGGGAAAGAAACAACGATGATCAATTGAAAAGGCAAACCGAAGCAAAATAAAAGCCTACAAGCAAATTAATTAAAAGAAGATGAAGGCTAAAGGCCTTAAAACACAATTTTATGATGAAATCAAGGGAACTTAGGCTAAAGTAGCCTCAGATAAGTCAAACACAGAGCAGTTATTCACTTGATAAGCTTAAATTGAGACCTTTCGCTTACTTTATGTCTCAAAAGAAAAATAAACAGTTATTACACTAAAAGAAGATATTATAAACTGTCAGAACAGTTAATGTAAAGATGAAGATAAGGTTGTAAAGTCAATATTTTCGACTATTTCATCCTCAGGAAGTAAAGACAGGTTTATTACACAGAGAAGTAGTTGAGAGACATTCCTACCTTATGCCTTGCATGGTTTTTAAGGATAGGAGTGCATTTACTATGTCATTAATAAGAATTTGAACCCTAGATGGCTCCACCTCCTCATTTGCAATATAAATACTGCATTGGAACTCATTGTAAGGTTGGCATTTGATGAATTCTGAAGTAATACATAGACGATTGTTTTGAAGAAGAATTGGTGTTTTGAAGAAGTGTGGATGTCTTTGCTTTTCTGTTGATGAAGGAGGATGGACTGTTGGATCCCTGAGCTTGGTTTTGGTGAAGTACTCTCTATTCATTAATGTCATTTCCTGTTCCTCACTTTGTTCCATTTTTCTTTTCTTGCAGTAGAGTAAAAATCTTAGGCTAAGAAATGTCTCCTAGAAGCACCTTAATCCTGTTTACTCTTCACTGCCTTTATGTTTTCATCTGCTGAAGGTTTTATTTAGTAGTTTGACTACTTTTAAATCCTTAATCTTATTTCTTTCAGAATAGTTTAAATAGTTGCTGTCAAGGTTGAATTATGGTCTGCCCTGTCTTCTTGCCGCCTCTTGAAAACTATTCCTGAAATCATCCTTCAAATGCTATTGTCTGCAGCTTGGCAGAGAGGATTTGTTCTGATATTACCCTCTGTTTCTTGCTGAGATAGTCGTATTTGAAGGTCTTTATAATTGCAGTCTTAGACGCCTGGGTGTTCCCCCTTTTATGAATGCAAATATTTGTGTTCCTTATGTGTTTTCTAACTCCTTTAAGTGAAACAATTATAAGAAATAGAGTGTTCCTCTCTTTCTTTGTCTTACTTGAAACTCTGTCTTGTTTATGTTATCTACATAAAATATGTTGGTAGAATTCATGGTTAGCCCTGGCTATTTAATATTTCTTTATGTTTAGATAATGTTGCAAGTCCCTTTGTTGAAAGGTATACATAATTAAGGAGTCTTAACAACCCTTAAAGCTCTACTATTCTTTCCAAATCCTTGATATTCATGTCATCTCACCTAAATGATCCCACAGATCCATTGACTAAGTTAGATTTTCCCTTTGGTTCCCGAAATTCATCAGCTGGAACTGTTTAGACTTCCACATGACTCCATTTCCCAATGGCTTGTAGATTTCCACACTCTATCTATGCTGCCTAGATCATCTTTGTCCAACCAACAAAAAAACAAACTTGCACTTCATAACTAGCCTAAAATCAACCTCTTAAAAGCATCAAGCTATATCCTCACAAACATATTGAGAGATCCCTTTCTGAGACTAGGAGGGCTAGATCCTAGAGCTCTAAAGCTTGGTTTATATGTTGCCTTTTCATTTGGTTTTCCAATCAGCCAAATGACAGGACCCCAACACCAACAGTCAAAGTGGAGTGGGAAGAGGAAAAAGGGTCTGTTAATCCAAAAAAGCATGTTTATGATGTTTTTGTTACACAAGAACCAACAATTGAAACAGAGAAGACTGAAAATAAAAATACTATTGTGCCAAAATAACCTATCGCTTATGGTGTTGTTACACAAAAACCAGCAGCTGAGATATAGCAACAAGAGGAGAAAAGGAATCAGAAGGAGGATGCTGAAACAACATCTGAAACAACTTACATTAAATTTGAATATTTGATGAGGGTAATAGAGAAGTGGTATAAATTAGCGCTCTTTCCCAAAGATGAATTCATCTTTCTAAAGCATCATGAGGAAATGGTTAATAAGCTTCAGAAGGAGTGGGCTGAAAAATTAAGAATTGCAGAATTTGTGAAAATTTGGTAGGAGAGGAATCCAGAAATGAAACAGGTGTAGGAACTACAAGGAGAGGTTAAGTTGTTACAAAAATAAAAGGAGCTCATTGATGAGATCATTAATGAATTATTATGCGGTAGACTTCCTTCTCCTTCTTATCCTTTATATTTTCAAGAAAAACATTATTTCTTCCAATTAAAAACCCTAAAGGAAAAGTGACCATATGAGACAAAGAAGTTACACGACTTCCTAGAAATATTTAAAAGTGATAATTTCTCAGAAAAAAATTTGTTGTGCGAGCTGTACATGCATGATCTCGCTTTATTTGGGGACAAATCATTCAATCTGACACCTTATGTGGGAGATGGAAAACTCAACGATTCTGTTTCTTTTACGTAAAATCGGATAGGATGGAAAGCTTCCCATGATATTGTATTTTCTAATGAAGAACATGTAGAACTGTTTATTAGAGAAGAACTTGGTTCAACTGAAGTTGTTGCACAAAAATACAATAAAATATGGCATATTCGAGCCACTAATACACTTTTGATGGACCATCGAGAATCAGTTCTATGGAGATGCGAGATAAATATACAAGGAATGAGAATTGGTGCCTTGGAAGGAAAAAAAGTTGAAATTCGATCTTTCCTGAAAATAATTGAAGAAGGAAGACCCATATTGTTATTAGAATTTTGAGCAATAAATTTGAAGAGTTCATCAATATGTTGATTGTATTAGGAGGAGTGGTGTAGGATGGTTAGGAATTAGATTCAAGTTCCCTCTTGTTTGGTTACCCACCTATCGGTATCAAAATCAATATATTATTACTGATAAGTTACAGGAGGAATAATTGGTTTGTTTTTTAGAATACAGGGTCAGAGGTGAAGACATGGCAGGAAAATATAACCTCATACAAGTTCACTCTCAACATGTCAAGCATTAGTGACATGAGTTTGCATGAGGAAATGCGTAAGCTTAAGCTGGGGGGAGATGTTGGGTCACAAAATTGTCATATTTTTCCCACTTATTTTCCTATTTCTTTTATCCTTTTTTGACCAACATGACCATCTATTATTACTGTAACAACCATTATTCATCTAAGTATGTCCTTTTTCACTTGTCTCTTTCTTAGTCCAACTCTACTTATAATTTGACATTAGAACTACTTTCTTAGGCTGAGTTTTATAATAAAAATAATGTATGGGTTGCTTTAGGTTTGGTAGGTCTATCGAAGCTTATTGTTATAGGATTACTTTTAGTTCCCTTACAGATTTGGAATAATTAAGGTCTTGTGAGCTATTGTTGTTACACAGAAAATTGCTTAAGCACATGTTTCCTTTCCTAATTAGACTGGATCTAGGAGCGCGTCAAAGTCAAAAGAAACAAATGATCACTTAGAGATATTTTTGGAGCATCCAGATCATTTGGTTGAGATATTTTGTAACTATATTTTTAATTAAATTGTTATAGTTTTACCCCTTCCATGGAAATCATTGTGTAATTGTTAAGATATAATTTTATTTTAAGATCACATGAGAATCAAAATATTATAATGATGATCTTCTCATTGTAATTAAGATGAATAAAAGAAAATATTGTTTTCCCATGAGGGCTAGAGCGAAGAACTGGATTATAGGATTGGAAATGGGAAACACCATAGCTTTGTAGCACTAATACCTTTATTAATTAAAACCTCAACGTTGTGGTTCAATAATTTCCTCTGAGTAGTTTGTGTACATTTAAGTACACCAACCCTTGCTGAGGAGGAAGGGACCTCCTTCTTAGAAGGGATCAACAGTTAGTTAGAGTGGAATACACAATTGAAAAAATATTTCTCAATTATTTGATTAATGTTACTCCTCCTATTACAGTTAATTCCGTGTGTAATTTAATTAATTGCAGTAAGATTTGGAAGGTGTCACAACTTAAGTCCTGGACCGGTCCCTTCGTTTAGTGTAGAAGTGAATAATTTGCTTTGCTATTACAATTTGGATTGCACTTCCTTTTATGTGTGCATATTGAACGAGTGATGGTTTTTCAGGGGTGTTATGAGAGAGGTTGAATGATAGATTGCATAAATATTTCTCAGTTATGTGATTGTTGTTACTGATGTTGTTACAATTAATTTTGTGTGTAATTTAATGAATTGAAAATTATAAGCTTTGGATGGTGTGAAAGTCCTAAACCATTCCCTCAATTTAGTGTGGAAGTGAATTATTTTCTTTGTTGTTACTATTTGGATTGCACTTCCTTTTATGTGTGAAGATTGAATGCATGATGGTTTTTAGGAGTGCTAAGTGGTTGAATGGTAGATTGGATAAATATTTCTCATTTATGTGATTGTTATTACTACTGTTGTTATAGTTAATTTTATGCGTAATTTAATTAATTGCATTAAGTTTTGGATGGTGTCAAAACTTAATCCCTGGACTAGTCCCTTAGTTTAGTGTGGCAGTGAATTATTTGATTTGTTGTTACAGTTTGTATTGCACTTCCTTTGATGTGTGCATATTGAATAGATGATGGTTTTCAAGAGTGTTGTGAGAGTGGTTGAATGGAAAATTAGTTTATTCTATAGTATTTCTTCACGTTGAATCTATGTGGAGTGTTTAAAAAATTTGTTGATCTATGAGAGTGTGTGTGCAATGGATTTGGGTTGAGATTATTTTATACTAGTCATCATTCGCCATAGCATAAACTTTGCGCAACAATATTCTAAAAATTAAAGCATACCTAGATCGATAATTAAATGTAAGAGCGGGTCTACCAACATTAAAATGAAAACAATATAAAAATAACAAAGTTAACAAAGTTTCTTATTCAAATCATTGTGAGATACAAGCATTAATAGTTTATCAACTTTTATGTCTTCATGAACATATATTGATTCAAAATGAATGGCAGAAGCATTCAATTAATCCTAATTGTTTTTTCCATCAATTCATACCATATCTTGAACCCTTTGATGATATTGCAATAGGTATTTTGTATTGACACAAATAATACTAAAGAATTTCAAAGTTTAGGCTATAAGAATCATTATTTTTTAAACACAGATTACAAATAATTCTGAAAATTTAGAAGTCTTGGTCATTAAAATTATTGTCTACAACAATGTCATCCAGTGTATCATTGTCAATGTCCACATGATATTTCAAGTAGTTAATATTATCATCATCCTCGTCTTGACTTGCATCATCTTCATCATCATTGAAATATGACTATAGACCATCCATATTGTTACCAGATGTATTTGTATCATCATTTTCTATAACATCGATATTGTTGTCTTCAATAACATCATGTAACTCTATATTAATGTTTTCTTCTTGTGCCTTAACATAACCATCTTCATCATCATTAGGGATGTAAATTTATTCGAGTTTCTCTAATCCCTCTCTCTCATTTTTTTTGCAATAATTATTTTGCTCAATATCCACTAATTTATCATCAAATACATGCATTAATCTTGGATCATAAGGTATGAAAACTATCCATTTCGGGTCCAGAAAATCTTCATAGAAAAATACCTACACATGAATGAGTTTATACATATATTAGATGTACGTTATAGAAAAATTATTGATTAATAAACACGTGTATATATTCACAATAAACAATTTTTAATAGATTATTGATCACTACTACTTCTAATTAATTGAGTTAAAGAAATAACTGCTCACAATGAATTGGTAGAACATAAGGCTCCTGCTCCTGCTCCTGCTTCATACCATCTTCATGTCCTCTCAAATTCTTCATACCATCTACACTTAAAAATACATCATTTAAAAGAGCGGTAATCCAAGTCAATAATTTCTTGTATTTTCTCAACATATTGTAGATTCCCTTTAATAACATTCTTATCTTTTGAGCTTGATCGACTAGATTGATTGAAGTCAACCATGATGCCACAATCAAAGGATTGTGTCCTTACATCTACACATTCTACATGATAATGTCGACCATATAACCACATTGCTGGATATTTCCTTGCCTATAAAAGACCATTTATTTCGGTTAAAAAATCTATAATGATGAATATTAAAATAATTAATAGTGTCAAAACTGTAAGGAAACAACATTCTATAAAATTCCAATTGTACCTTTCTTTCACATCCTCTAGACATGTTGATTTCATCTTCTATTATGTTTGAATCTATACCTGCATCTTCTATTTGATTTTGAATTTGTTCAGTAACCCATTCTAGTGTGCAATATTTGGCCCATTCCCCTTGCAAATAAATAAGAAATGGGGTATTCCTTGGGTTCGATCTCTTAAATTGTCTCCTTGCTTCTAACACTTCTTCTCTCTTTTTATCATACCAATCAATCCATTTGTTCGTAAATTCCATGTGTTATAGAATGAACTTGTCGAGTATAGCACTTTCGTTTGCACCTATTACATGTCAACATGCTTATTTCAATATCCAAAGGCTATGTTATTAATTTGACAAATAAAATATAGAGTAAATTAATGGTCACAATAAAAGCAACCACAATGATCATGAGTTCACTTATTAATTTCTATTTGAACGCCATTAGACTGTGGTTTCTCTCCATCAATAATATTTAATGCTTGTTCTTCATTTGAGAATTGTGGCCCATATTCGAAATCGTTACCAAGGAATTCACATAGGAAGAAAAATGCTTCATTCAATACATACCCTTCAACAATGCAACCCTATGGATGTGCATTTTTTCAAAACATCCGCCTCGTCGATACGACACACGCCAATTCAATGTCATTGACTAGGTGTATAAGTAAATGGACTTGTAGGTGGATTATGGAAACATAACACTAAGACTAGTACTACTTACTCGCGCCCAAGAATCCCTCCCCTTTTCTGATCAGTCTTTTAGATTTCCTAAACCATATCATCTTTCATTTTCTAACTCTAAAAATATATGGTTATAGTCAATATTGGATCCTCCCGAATTATGAAAAAGAACATTTTGTTTCTGAATCTTGTCGATGATTAAGAGAAAATCAAGAGCGATTTGGAAGATCCTCACCCAAAGATAGGGAAGCTGGGGGGGTTGTATTTGAAGATATATATTTATTGGGAAACCATGAGATTCCCTTTCGGGCCATTGGGATATTTATGCACTATGTATTTCATTACCAAAATAGGTATTTCCTCAACTCAAGAGGACACTTGACACAATCCAACGACTGACTGGTGCTGTCCAACATAAGTGACAAAGTAGCCATAAGCAGGTCCTCCCAAAATCCATGCAATAAGAGTATGTGGTGAAATGAGGAAAAGAGGATGACCTTCCTGACTGAACCAATACTATTTCCTTCTCTACGATAAGATGTTTTTCATAATAATGACCAGAAGGAGAATAAAGCCCGAAAGAGAAGTGCACCACTCTTTTACAGTCTCACGCTTGCCTGCCTGAAGGGGTCTGCACACAAAAGGATTTTATGATAAATCCTTTCCTGGCTCGGGTTATAGTGATTTTATGACCTTGGCTTGTCAAACACTAGTAAAATACCTATCTTCAAGGAAATTTCCTTAACAAGCACCCTAGTTCAAAGTCAACCTCAGACTCATGGAACCTTTATGCTTACATAGCTTAGAATTTCCAAAGATATATCACGTGGGGCCCACTAAGATTATTATAGAACATTCCAAAATGGATTTGAACCTTGAAAAATACAAATTAATTAAGACTCCATTGCAGGAAATAAATAACCTTATCTTGCCTTAACCTTATGGTGAGTCTCTGGTTATAGGTACAAATCCTAATTATTTTTACACTTTCCTTCTTATTTCTATACAATGTATAATATATCTAAAGTTGTTAATACAATTAGAAATCCTAGATAAATGCATAAATAAACATGAAACTCCGTGATATGGAAATATAGAGGAGTTGGGTGGATTTCGTGAATGAAATAATTTGACCATATTATTATTATATACTACATTATTGGTGCTCATTATGCACTCATTGAGTTACACATTTAGTTTATAATCTAGTTGGATATTAGTAGAATTCTAATTATAATGCGCAGTGCAATATTTATTCTAATATATATGATGCAGATAAATATAAAGATCTAGAGCTTGTTCCATACCACAAGCACAGACCACCCCTACACAAGCAAGCAACGAAAAGAAAGATAAGCAGACACTTGGGAACATAGAGACCTGGGATGGAACGGAAAGGATTGAGAGAAGTGGGGAACCTTACACAGATAGAGAAACTTACACACACAAAGAAACTTACACATAATTAACTCAACACAGACAAAAATAGAGAACCTTACACAAAATTAAATCAACACAAACATAAAAAAAAGAGACTAGGAGAGTTTCCATCCTAGAAAAAGAAGGACGAGCATGCCAGGCTGAGGTCGAGGAAGCCAAGCCGAGTTGCATACAAACATAGAGTTGAGGACTAGCATAAGAGGATGTAGAGCCGAGCTGAGGATGAAGTCCCCGAGACAAGTGGCAGACAAAAACTTAGGGCCGAGCAGGAGTAGAGAAAATTACAAAATCACTGCAAAATTGAAACCAAAATTAAATTGAAACAAAAACACAAAAAAAAGAAAAATTCCTCTAAAACAGTCTTACCTTACCTCTAAAAAAGTCGCAATGAGCAGAAGAGGACACAAAGCTAATTCGAGGACGAAGAGGCCGAGACAAGTTGTAGAAATGCAGGGTTGAGCATGAGCAGAGAAGCTTGCAAAAAACAAAAATAGTTAGAGAACCAAACTTAAATAAAAAAAAAACAAAAAAAGGAAAAAATTACATGTCTTTCCTTTCCTACCTCTCCAATAGTAGCGACGAGAAAAATAGGATGCAGAGATGAGACAAGGACAAAAACGCAGGGCCGAACACCTGCCAACGATCTCACCTTACCTCTCCAACAGTTGCAATAGTCGCATAACTGTTACAAAACTATTGAAACTCTTCGCAGCCTCTAATGGCCGCTATATTTATAAGAAAAAATCCAGCCGAAATTTTTTTAAAAGTTCGACCGAACTAATAGTCCTGTTGAACTAATAGTTCAACCGAACTTTTATTGTCGGTTTTGTTATCTCTAGCCAAAAATCTGGTTAGCTATGCCGTCAATGGTAACGATAAAATAAGTTTGAAAAATAGTAAACACAGTTTGACCGAATTAATTTCACAAGTTCGGCCAAACTGTTGGGAGAGTGAAATTTTTAGAAGCATTTCTCATGAAAGTGTAACCTAGCTTCGTGATTTTACCCATACAAAGGTATTGTTATTAGCCTCAGATGCTTGAAAGTATGTCATGTTTTAATAGAGGTTGTTCATTATGTGTTATCAATAAGCCTAGCAATAGAAAGTTAGCATTGTACACACTCGTCCATGGGAGAGTGTTTCTATGGAATTTGTTGGAGGTCTTCCTATGTCAAAAAGGAATTATGATTATCTTTTTGTAGTTGTGGATAGGTTCAGTAAAATGTGTATTTTTATGCCATGTAAAAATCAAATTACAGCTGAACAAACTGCTCAGTTATTCTTTCAGAATGTATGGGTGCATTTTGGATTTCCCACATCCATTGTTAGTGATCGAGATTCTTGCTTTGTTGGGAATTTTTGGTCAAGATTATAGGGATTCATGGACACCAAATTGAAAAATATTACAACATTTCATCCGCAAATAGATGGTCAAACAGAGCTGCTAAAAAAAATGGTGATACATCTTCTTCGCGGTTATTGCAACAAGCATCCTAAGTTGTGGGATGAAAACTTGCACTATATTTAGAATGCTTAGAACCGGGCCAAGCACTCTTCAACTAAAACATCGCCATTTGAGGCATATTTGGGATATTTGCCTAAATATCCTTTGGATTTCATTTTTGGAAAGGATGTTTCTATTGATGGTCATGGTGACATAGATAAAGCTAAAATGTTCATTGAATAAATCCAATTGGTGCATCAAGCAGTCAGAGAACAACTGGAAAAGAGCCAAGCCATGTACAAAACAAGGCACGATAAGCATCATGTATATCACAAATTCCAAGTGGGTGATAAAGTTTGGCTTCACATTCGAAAATAAAGGCTTCAAGGAGAAGGTAAAAAATAGAAACCAATTTGATATGGTACATTCATCATTTTAGAAAATATTGGTGATAATGGCTTCAGGTTGGATTTTCCTTCATATATGAAAATTTATGTTGTTGTTAATGTTGAGAACTTAAGGTTGTATGAGCCCACTTTTAATAGAATATCAAGGAGAAAATGTTCATATTCCTTCCATTGAGGATTTTTCTCCTGAATACCTTGACGAACTACAACGGGACACCATTCTTGACAGAAGAACAAGGTATTCAAAAAGAGGGAATGTGGAGTACCTTCATGTGGGGATCAATGGAACAAATCCAAGCAAGTCCAAATGGATCGATATCAGAAAGGTGATTGAAATGTACCCTCATCTGTTGAACAACTGAAAGTGATATTTTGGGGTCCAAAAGTTTCCAGTTGGGAGGAGTGATCAGGTGTTCAAAATTATGCTAAAAATTTAAAGTTATCGGAATGGTGTGGAACCTAAAATACCACATAGATCTCGTTGTTCTGAATCTGGCGCAACTCATTTCGTGAAAAATCGACACTGTATGCTCCCGAAAACACATTCTGTTCATTTTCCCAAATAGGAAAAAGTTTCAAAAAAATGACAGATGACTGTATATTTTGGGTAAGTGGTAGGTTTCCATATGGATTTTTCTGGTTGGTCGAAAGTTGATTTGTTTTAGGAAAATCAGCCCTCGCCACTTGTCCAATTTTTGTAGGTGCTGGATGGCGTGTTTTTATTGGATGGTTAGTGGCCAACCACAAAGTAGCATGTGGACCAACCAGAGGCCGGCACGTGGCATCTCGAGGGCCACCAAAATTGGTTAAGGTATGAGATTAACACTCCGCAAGATTCGACATGGTGACCTTGCATCAAATAGCGCATCACCCAACTGTTGGCCCACGCCATTCCTTATTAAACCATATGGCCAAAAGCATATTTAAACTTGATGTTGGCAGAGGTTTGGGGTAAGGGCCAGGGCTTACCCCCGGCTGACCCCATATGTGCACATTATGCAACCATTGTGTTGGAACCTTGGGCATGGAAGTAATAACCACCCCCCAAACCACCATGGTAACCCATGTGACGTCGCCACCACCTTGACTGTTGACAGTTAGGGTAACCATCTGATTTTTTTTTTTTTTTAATATAATATGGCGTTAATACATTATGGTTTAAAATGTGAATTTATGGCATTATTGGGGAAATTGAGTGTCCAACAATTTCACTCAAAATTGCGCAAAAATGTCGCTTGGTTAGCTGAAATCAGGGCGAAATTGTAGGACGGTTCCAAATTTTGGGGAGTTTGTGGTGCAGTTAGCAAAAAAACTAGGGAGGCTCGTAACTTCTTCAATTTTTGACCAATTTTGGAGCAGAAAGAAGCTAGACAAGAATTTTGGGGAATTCTAAAGCTGATGGAATAGGTTTTGAAGCCATTTGAGCATTGTAAATGTATGTAATTACCATTTTGAGAATAATGAAAGACGGCCAAACCATTGGAAGTTGGAGCAAGGAGATGTAGCCCAAGAGGGGTGAACTCATTCATCATTTGTTGTGTTGTGGTTGTTTTTATGGTGTTTTTTTCTGTTGTTTTTGCATATTTCAATGTTTATTTTCATGCTTTATGTGTTTAAAAATGAACATAAAATCTCACAAAACTCAATTTTAGCACTTGCAATTTACAAACCCTCAAGAATATTTTCATTAAGATCTCATACAGATCAGAGAAGGAAAATATTTCAAATTAGTATAAATTGTGTTGTAACATTATTTTCAACAATAGTGTAAATTATGAGTTCATTTCCTTATTTATCCTTCATCTATTTTGTTCGATTTTAGATTTGTTTTTGTTTGCATTTTTTAATTTTTAGATGTCATTTTCTAACATATTAAGAAGTTAAGTGTAGAAAATTCACAATGTGGATTACTAGAATGTAAACAAGAATCTCAAAATTGAGATCATGACCATCAACATACTTTGATCTTCTAGTTCCATTTGATGGTCATTTCTTATCATCTTACATCTCCTTCGAGAGTGCATTTTCAACATGAATCAACACTTGTGAGTGCATTGATCCAATATTACCAGCTATATAACCCAGTTGAAGATATTTTGACATATGCACTAAGCCTCCATCCACACTTCACTGATCCATTTAAAATTTGTTTGGAAGCTTTTTTTTTACAGAAGGTTGTTAATATTTTATCTTATATACATAACACTAATGGTTTTTTAAACCCTCTTTCATGTAATCTCTTCCTTTCTATATCAACTATTCATTCTTATTTTTATGACCCCATAGAGATTTGGTTGGAGGAAAATTTTCAAGAGAGGATGCTTGAAAATAAACTGTTTTTTATAAATATGTTAACAATAAGTATACATACTACATTCAAATGTATTTATGTTGGTATTATTATAATTATATTTTTGTTACTTTATGTGTGACCTATACATACATGCATGAAATAAAATGAGAGAATGGTTATATTGGAAGTATGATTTCACCTAATTTCAATTTTCTCTTTAGATTAAGATTAGGCATAGATTAATTTAAATCTAGTTTCATTTTTTGTTTGTATGTATTCCATTATTGTATATTTTTAATAAACATATAATGAGCCTTATGATTTTTTCTTTCATTTACTTCATTCTCTAACAAAGAGTCTTCGAAAAGTATGATTGCGTAAATTACGCCTACGCCGTGCTTGCTTATTCTTCTTGGTGAAGCTTCATCACATTAATGAAATTTGCAAAGAAAATTAGGAATGATGAAGTTTCAAAGAATCCTTACAATCAAGCGCTCTGAGAAATTCAATTTTCAATTCATAAGAATTTCTATATGATCACCTTTCCCACTCTTGTTCCTCAATGTTATTATGAAGTAGAGGAAAATCAATAACCCATTACTTGGTGGTTAATTTAGATTAAATAAGTAGATGATTTTGAACATATGAAAAATTGAAAATAATACATGGGAGAATGTCAAGATCTATAAGGTACACTTACAATCAAACTCTTCCAGGTATGTATAAACATGTTCATCTTCATCTGTTGTTAGTTTTTTTTTTTCATTGTCGTCTTCTTATTTTTGTTTTTCTTCTTTTCTAGGTATTCATTAACTTGATTTGGAGACTTGATTTTATTAGCAATTTTAATTAGATTTAAAAATAAGTGAGTGACTAGTCTTTTCCAATCCACACAATGTTCAGGTAAGTATTTTCTTTCTCATCAGAAATACTTCTGATTTTAGCTCTGTATTAATGCTTCTATTTCTTTTGCTTTAAAAATTCACGAGATGAGCCAATAATTGTTTACACAGTTGAAATAAAATGCTTGTCTCCTTCTTGTTCATATTTTATGTGGGTCTACAGCTTCTCAAATTTTAAATTAAATAAGTACCATAAGCAAAGGAAAATATAAAAATAATCTTGTAGCGAGTTATAAAGTATTCCTATTCATTATTTCACCTATGTCCATCCCGAAATCTTACATTTGTCGGGTTAATTTGAGCCTTTGCACTTCACTCGTTCATCTTGCATCCACTTCAGTCACATTCCTTTCTTCTGACTCAGAGCCTGTAACTAGTAAATCTTGGAATCCTGATCCTCTACAATTCATTCTTCTGATATTTCCATTTCTCTCTATTCTGAGCCTCTTAATTTCTCATATTAGTGAGATATCAGATTATATAATCTTGTTGGCCTCTCATGAATTCATCCATTACTATATAGTCTGACTTATCATTATATTCACATGTAGCCATATTTTCTTATCTCTGTATCTTCACGTTTACTTCAATTTTACCCTGGTATTCGAGAAATTTGATGCATTTTTAATTATAATTTTTAGTTTTTGTTGATATAAAACTTTGTTTTGCAGGTCTTCAAGATTTTTTCACACTCATACCAGCTCAGAGTTGGAATTCAATCTCCTTGTTTTTTTCTTTAGATTTTTGGAAGAGAAGTGACGATGTTCATCAAATAAACTAAATTGGGAAGTCCCTGAACCTTTAGTTTACTTTTCAAGCCTAGTTTTTCATGGTTGATATATTCTCATACAAGCTTTGTTTTGAAACCAGAAAAATTTGCAGCAAGCCGAGACTTCTCATTTGGCTTAATTTCACCTCTCGACTGTTACTCACCTTACGGTTTGAGAGCCTAATTGCTAATAACTTGTTGTGACTAAAGAATAACCCCCCTTTTATTTATTATTAGTAATAATACTAAATAAATGAGGACCCTTAGTTAAAAATCCAAAAAATCAATTAGGATTTGTTTGCCTTTTGAAATAAAACTTTCTATCATAAACTTATAGAAATCCCTTAGAAAGAATATTAAGAAACACTTAAGTTTATGATAGATTATAATAAAATTGCTCTTTAAACAAGATAGCGCATCCATAACAAAATGGTATATATCTTTTATAAAACGGAAAATGCGATTTTGCGCTTTTGCGATAATGCGACCCTAAAAGCCTATACAACAAACGCATTGGTCGCAGATCACATAGCGCAGAAAACAGAAGTGATTAATGAATATCTTTTGCACTCTTTTCAATTATGCGCTTTTGCGATTTTGCGATATGCGCTTTTGCGCTATTGCGCAATTTCCGCTTTTGCGCTATTTTCATAACTGCGATGACTTCATTTTGCGATATTGCGACATTGCGATATTGCGATATTGCGCAGCAAATCGCAGATCGCAATGTCACAGATTCATGTAGGCGCGCTATCCCAAGGCAATCTTCCCATATGTCAAATCTGTTATGCGCTTTAATGATTAAATTAAATGATTGGATTGATTATTAATGGTAAATGAGATTGTGTTTGGATTGAAAGTCGTTTCACAATTAAAATATTATATTTCATCCGCTTTCACATTTAAAACAGTCTCATCACCTTTCTTATGTCATTACTCTCATTTACTCGTAAAACGCAGGCACGAAGGAGCAAACGTCTATACAAAGCTTCCACTAAACACTATGGGTAAGAAGGAGAAGAGCTCAAATTCTGAAAACAAAGAAATGGCTTCGCTATATGCAGACACCGCCTGTAATAAGGATGTCGGTATATCCACTTAGGAAGGAATGTATAATCTGTTAGAAGATGAAAACCCTGTGGTGATAAAAGTTGTAGCTACAGCAGGTTCCAAGAATACGTCTGAAGCAACCTTGAGAGACTTGGCTTACTCATTTCTACATAGAATAGCAGCAAGGCCAAGGATTCTCCCATATACAGACATGGTGAGATGGGTGCTGGATAGCACCGATATTTCAGACAGACAATTCAGAACTCCATCTGAAGAGCTAATCGGGTCATTCACCATAGAAGATCTGAGATTAATGTATAAGTTTCCAGAACCTCAGGCGACTTACAACAAACAATTCATGGAAGATTTTTCCAGAGAACATGCAAATTTGGCAGAATGCACAAAGGAGTGGACCAAAAGAAGTGAACCATTGAAGAAAAACAAACAAGGTATGTATAGCACGGGTTCACTTACCTCTCCTTATTGTTTTACTGCTGCCATGTTATGCAGGCTTTTTGGAAAGCCTGACATAAATATGATCTTACCCGAATGGCTTCCTTTGTTGAATGCGGCTGTTAATTCTACAATTATAGACTGGGCCAAAATCCTATCTGATAATTTGACCACTGCTATTTTTCACTACCGGTCTAAACGAAATGTTTCTCAGCGGGTTTATTCGCCTTTTTATTTATCTGCTTATGTCATGGACGCCATCTGCTATGTCTCTAAATTCCATGTGATGGGCTGGAAATGGACTATCCATGATCCTTTGCCCATTCATGTGTACCATAAAGAACTATGGGAGTCTAAGTTTATCCCCCATTTTTATCAAATTTGTCATGGAATAATGCTGCCATTGTACAGAACATTGTATAATAAGGATGCCCCAAGGTTATCCTCAGAAACAGAGGTTGATATTCTCCCCGTCGCGAGATGGTTTGGAGAAGAATTGTTCACCTATATTAGGGTTTTTGGAAGTTATGCTTCTCCCCATGTGTTACCCCTATATGTTCTAGATAGAATTGTAGCTCGGGAAATTGCTTATCAGACCTGTGGCCAGGGAGGTATAACAAAAGATTTAAAAGAGAAGAAAAAGGGCATTTGGCCACAATTTCCCGTAAAATGTGGAACATTTTCACTGTTCGATATTGGTCATGCATTTCAAGAGATAGGCAACATTACATGCCTACAACTGTTCAAATTTTCGAGAAGATTATTCGACCCAAATGATATTATTAAGAATTTTACCAATGCAATCAGGGTAAGGGAATTTTCCGGGGAACAGGATCCTTTTGATGATATGTTCCAAGCAAGAAATTCATTCAAAGAAGTTCTGAATTCAGCTCAAGCGCAGTTATCTCCAGAGGAATTTCAAGAATTCAAGCTTTACAAAGAAAGAAGACTAACTCCTATTCCTTTGGACAATCTACGCTTAGAGCCCGCAAGGGAGAAAACTCCTAGTGTTAGTCTTAACGGCAGTTCAAGCACAGATAAATCTAAATCAAAATCTGACAGAGATTCTGAACATTCCAATAAGTCTAATGAAAAGGAAGATAAAATGGAAGAATCCATTAAAGATTTTGCACAATCAAAAGAACTTACTCAACAGCAAATTTTGACTTCTCAACAGACAAATCCTCCTCCAACCAATGTACAGCAACAGCCAGTCACCATTGAGTTAGACAAAGAATGGGAAACCTTTAACCAATTGATTAATGTAGAAGGACAGAATGTACAGACCCCTGTCCAAACAACCAAAGTTTTGAACACAGGAATAAGCAGCACAGTCACAATGACAGAGCACATACCAATCACACCCTCCTCTGAAATTGTACTTAATGTAGAGGACATTCCTCCTCTGGATGTATTCTACAGCCCAAAATACAAAGCAGTAGTGAAGAGACAGAGGAAAAATAGAAAATTATAAAGTGCAATTGCTACTGAAGCAGAACAAGTAGATGTTTTGTGGAAAGATCCTACCACGGAACCTACTCATAATCTTACTAAGTTATCTCAAATGACAGGAGCTTATGCTTCTGCAACAATTGATAAAGCATTTGAGATACAACTTTTGTTTAATGAAAAAGAAGAACAAGTAAAAGCTCTGCAACAGCAATTGCAACAGGTACAGGCCAATAAGGAAGCACAATTGAAACTTGAAGAGTTACAACAACAACTTCAAGAAATGCAAATAGGACATCAAAAAAGCTTGGCTGATAAAGACAAACAAATACAGATTATCCAAGATCAACATAAAGATGATCCTAAGCTTCCAGAATTCATTTCAGAAACTATCTCTTTGAACAATCAACTACTGCAACAAGAGGAAGTTTTCTGCCAAAAAATCTTGCAATGGAATTCTTTGTGCCAAGAGAGCGATAAAATCACAAATCATGTTGTAGATTTACGAAATGATTATGATTTGATTAATGAAAAGATCAATGATTATCTGGCATGGCAAAAGACAGAAGAAGGCAGAAAAGATGGTGCACCCATTGTTAATGAAAACCATAAAGAAATACTGTTCAATAACTGGGATGCACAAATCAGAAGGGCAGAAAAGGCAGCAGAGGAGGCGGCTACAACGGCAAACACTCTCACTGATTGTGTAAATGATAATTTACACAAAGCTAACTTAATTCCAGAAACTGTTCCAGGATATCTCCCACAGGCAAATCAACTGCAAACAGAATGGAGGCAAAAGGCAGAAGAAAGAGAAAAATCCATCCAAGGGCTAACAAGATTGAATTGGGACTCATACTGGATGTACTTGGTGAAGCCACACAGTCAGCACAGTGCACTTAATTGTATCATCAATGCTACAGAGAAGATTGCTCCTACGCTTGCCGACTCTTTCTTTTCAGGACAGTTGAATTCTGAAGTCGGTCAACCGCATCTTCTCAAAACTATGCTAGATGCCTGCAAGTTTAAAGATCAAGTTCATAGATAGATAGATTTAGTTTTAATTTCACTGTATTTTAGCCTAGGAAAAGGATGGTCATTGAACCGAATCCTTAATTTTTGTAATAAACTATTTTTAGATTTAGTTAAGTAGTATTTAAACCCTTCTCATGCATTTAGAGAAAGGTCCTGGATCTTAATATTTTTTGACTTGGAGATTGCATTTCTGTACTCCATTGTCTTATATATTTTTAAAAAGGATCACATCTGGTGATTTTCATGCGGAATTATCTTTGAAGTGTTGCATTTCTGTACCTTGGAATCTGATTTTGCATTAGAGTTACTGGATTAGAGTATCACATTGCATTTGAAAGTCTTCAGGATGAATGAGGTATTTCTATCCTTTCACTGCTGATTTCTTTTGTCTTATGGTATTCGTTTTAAAATTGCTATCATTTATATATATTTGTTTTCACAACGCTTCCTTTTATATATAATTTCTGAGTATAATTGAAACATTATCTTTCATAAGTATATATAGATGGTATACAATGATGAATGCAATATGCTAATACAACTCTGTTTAATTTCTTAAACAGAGTTATCTTTATTTGTTTTTGCACATTTCAATTTAAATAATAATACATTTTCATGGTTATTGTTAAATTGGAACAATCTTAAGTTGTATTCACATTACCCGGGTTAGTGTTAGAATTTCTTTACCAGTATTTAGTTTAAATTAGATAATTTTATTTCAGTTAATTTAGTCCCATTTCCACCCATCCAAACCAATCCATTTAGTTATAAGGAAACTGGTCCTTTAAATCCAGTCGGAGCCACCATACCAAACGAAAAAGGAGTTGTCTTAAGGTCCCGACTGGGTGGTTTTCCCCGATGTTTGAAGCAGAGATTTTCTAGGCTTCAACATTTTTGGCGCTAGAAGGAGGGCCTGAGCTATGAATGGAAAGTAAATCTTTATCCACAAGCCATTCTGAGAGCAAAACACCCTCATTAACTTCTTCAATTTCTTCTGAAATTCAAAATCCTAGAGAAGAAATTGCAGAAAATATTCAGACACCCACTACCAAAATCTCAAAACATTTAGACAATCAACATCCTGAGTCTCCCGAAGTTCAAGATTTAATTCATAAATTTAAAGGATTCTCATTATCTCTAGAAGAGTCTGAAATATCTGAAGGTAGTGTAACTTCAAAATTTGTTTCTTCGAAACCTCTTACTAGGCTTCAAAGTGAAAAACTTGGTATTTCTCCAAAAGAATTCCCTTTACCTAGTAGAGTCAAGACAAGAAAAAATCAATCGGAATCAGTAAGTGATATAAGTTCAACATCTAATATTCAAATACCTGTTTCTGAAATCCCTTCTCGACAAAGTACAGGAGTTTCCACATCATCTACTCAATCATCATCTCCTCAATCATCATTAATCTCAACATCATCCATTCCAACAATTTCTATTCAAACACCACCAGTTTCTACTATCCCTCCGATAGTTGTTCCAATAATGGCACAGAGACCATGGTCTACTCCAGGGGCAGTCAACATGGCTGCACCTTTACATGATTTACCAGACAATCCTGGAAAATGGCTTCCAAAGTTTAGCCCAGATCTTAACATTCAAGCTAAAGAACATATCAATAACTTTATGCTAGCTATTAATTTGAATGGAGTCATACACGAAGATGTAGTAGTTAGATTATTCCCATATACTCTTCAGGGAGTAGCAGGATCATGGTACTTTTCATTACCATCAGGATCTATAACAAGTTGGGACATTTTTGCAGATCATTTTTTGACCAAATTTGGAGATGACCGATCAATTGCAACTTTACTCAATGATCTCTCAAATTTGAAAATAGAACCCAAGGAACCCATTAAAGAATTCAACGCTAGATTCAACAAACTCTTGAACAAAATTCATACAGATTCACAACCCAGTGAACAAGTCAGAATTGAATGGTATATAACTGCCTTACCCTCAAACATAGCAATTTTCGTGGATAGAGCTGCAAAGCCTACATTAGCTAAGAATATGAAAGAAGCTATTGCAGTGGAAAAACATATCACTTCTCTGGAAAAGAAAAATGCTATCGAGGAAAGGAAATCAAAGAAGGTCAGCTTCAAAGATGATTCAAAGAAAAATGCCAAAGATCCATACGACATGGAAGGTTTAAAGAAATTTCTTAAAACCATGTCAAATGAAATGGTTGAAATTAAAAAACAAGTAGCTGAAACTTCTACTAAGAAACCATTCCGAAATTTCAGGAGAAACCAAGTTGAATCTAAACCTCCTAATGCAATTTCTAATGCAGAATCAGAAGAAGAGGAAGAAGAAGAAGATATATCTATAGTATCAGATGAGGAAAATGAAAATGAAGAAATAGCTGAATTGAATGGAATGTGGGATTTTATTCTCCCTAATTCTGATAGTGAAGAAGCTATGCCTGTAAGTACTAGGAGTAAATCCACAGCGAAACCAGTGCAAACAGTTCCTAAAAAGAAAATTACAACTCCAAGTACCAAAGACAAATCCCCTGTAAAGAAAACTTCTCCATTACCTACTCAAAATCAACCATCCTCTTCTAATCTTCCTACATCAACAACAAAGACTTTAGTAGTGTTAGATCCTATGGAATACAACATTGTCGAGGACATGAAAAAGATCAAAGCTAATATTTCCTTACATGAACTCAGCAAACTAAAACACCAGCAAAAGTTGTTATTGAAAGAATTAAACGCTACACCAATTGCTCCTTTACCAAGCGGTGTAGTTGCAAAAGCAGCGAGAGGAGCTGGTAAGCCACCAGATAAGGTAGATGCTACTGATACTGTTCTCATTGGAGAAAAGTCAAATTCTCAAACTCCTCCTTTTATTTTGACTTATGAGATGTACAATAAAAATCTGCACAATTGTTTGATTGATTCTGGAGCTTCCTCCAATATAATGCCTACTTCTGTCTGTGCTAAATTGAATATCGAACCACATAAATCAGCAGTTCATATCGTTCAATTGGATCGCTCTAAAGTCCAAGTGGTAGGAGAAATCAATTCAGTTACTATCAGATTAGCCTCCGATCCTAGGATTGTCCAAAGAATTGATATTCTGATTATTGATATTCCTGAATTCTATGGATTAATCTTGAGCAGGGACTGGTCTGCGAAACTTAATGGTTATATCTCGACTGATTATTCGCATATGTGGCTCCCCTACAAAGGGAAACCAAATCAAATTAAAATTGAATGAGAAAAACATATGATGCACACTGTCACTGAATTTGAACAACCTAATGAACCTGTGGCATTCAACAACAATATTCTTGGAGGTTATTTTGCTGAATCATTTCTTGGAAATTTCAAAGCTCCTCAATCACCTTTTTCTGTAAATACTTTTGTTTCTCAGATAGAAAATTTTTCACAATCTGATTCTTCTAGAATTGTAAATATTTCTGATGTAATTGTAGATAAGCCAATAGACAAATCTTTATTTTGGTCGTTATATTTTGATGGATCGAAGTCTAGTGATGGAGCTGGAGCAGGATGCATTTTAATTGATCCAGATGGAGAGAAAACCATGCTGTCATGTAGGCTAGAATTTGAGTGTACTAACAATACTGCAGAATATGAAGCCTTGGTTCAAGGACTTTATAAAGCTATAGGGTTAGATGTTAAATACTTGAAAGTTTTTGGTGATTCCGAAATTGTAATTAAACAAGTTAGGAATACTATTCATTGCCTTTCAGGACATCTTAAACACTATCAAACCCTAGTGCAAGATCTCACCACTCATTTTTTAGCATTCAATATTTTTCCTATTCCTAGGAATCAGAATACATCAGCTGACTTGTTAGCTAATGTTGCATCTAAACTCCTACCTGCTGAAGATTGCAGTCCTGATAGGTTTTCTGTAGAATTGATTTTTCGTCCATCTGTCCCAGATAATGTTACAAATTGGAGAGTATTCTATCCTGATCAAGATATTCTAAATTTCATGACTTCGGAGAAATCATATGATGAACAAATTATTGACGAAGATGATCATGATTTACAAATTGCTTCAAAAGGTAATGAAAATCTCATTCCAAAATCTGTTGTTAAATTAGAGGATTTATATGACATTAGAGACAGATTCAAGAAAGTCGTTAATACTAAACTTCAAAGCTCTACTTTGAAGTTTGAATTAGTAAATCTTGGTTCTGATTCTAAACCTCAAAACGTTAACTTAGGACTCAATTTAACACCAGAGGAAAGGAATGCATTCATTAAACTGCTGAACAAGTATAAAAACGTTTTTGCTTGGAATTATGATGATCTAAAAACGTATGATACTTCGATTATTCAACATACAATTCCAATGCTTCCTGATATTAAACCTGTTCAACAGAAGTTGAGAAAGATCCATCCAAATCTCGAAAGTCAAATCAAATCGGAACTTAATAAACTTTTAAAAGCCAAAATCATTTTTCCAGTCAGGCACTCCAATTGGGTTTCCAATATGGTACCTGTAAGGAAGAAGAATGGTGATATAAGAATCTGTATTGATTTCAGAAATTTAAATAAGGCATGTTTAAAAGACAATTTCCCATTGCCAACCATGGAACAGATACTTCAAAAGGTAGCTGGTTCTGAACTTATGTCTTTTCTCGATGGATTTTCGGGCTATAATAAAGTTTTAGTTCATCCAGATGACAGATTGAAAACAACTTTCAGAACAAAATGGGGAACTTATGCTTATCAAAAAATGCCTTTTGGTCTAATAAATGCAGGAGCAACTTTTCAAAGAGCCATGGATATAGCATTCAAAGGTCTGATCAATAAATCAATTGTTGTTTATCTTGATGACATAACAGTATTTTCAAAAAAGAGAGCCAATCATCTACATGATTTAAAACAAATATTTGAAAGATGTAGAAGATTTGGTATTTCCTTAAATCCAAAGAAATCTTTCTTTGCTTTGGATGAAGGAAAACTCTTGGGATTTGTTGTGTCAAAATATGGTATATATATTGATTCAGATAGAGTGAAAGAAATTTCTGATATTTCTTTACCTCATAACAAAAAATCCATGCAATCATTTCTTGGACAGATCAATTTTGTTAAAAGATTCATTCCTGATTTTTCTTTTATTGTTTTACCTATGCAAAATATGATCAAGAAGAATTCAATATTCAAATGGACGCATAAAGAAAAAGAAGCTTTTGATTCAATCAAACAAGCGATCATTAATGCACCAGCATTGAATACCCCGGATTTTTCTAAAGATTTTACTTTGTATACTCTGGCCACTGAAACATCCTATGCGGCCGTTTTAACACAACTCAATGATCAAGAAATCGAAGCACCAATTTCTTTCTTTAGTTCAAATCTGCAAGGAGCTGAGCTTAATTATTCCGATGTTGAAAAACAAGCCTTTTCTGTGTTTAAATCAATCAAACATTTCAGACCTTTTCTCTTGAAAACACATACAAAAATCATTGTCCCATTCTCTGCAGTGAGACAATTATTAATTCAAAAAGAAGTAGGAGAAAAGAGAGCTAACTGGGTAACAGCCTTGCAAGAATATGATATTGATATTAAACCTGCTAATATTGTTAGAGGACAAGGTTTTTGCAGATTATTGGCAGGAGCTCATAACATACCAGAAAATCAAGATTCAAATCAAGATATTCAAGTAAGTCAGATAAATGTTACAAATTCTGGATCTCAGTATGCTGATCTTATCTATTACTTGAAAAATGGGTATGCTCCTTCTAATCTCGGCTATAAGAGTAAACGCGCTTTAAGGTTAAAGGATATTAAATATGAGATCATTGATAATGTGTTATTTAGAAAAAATTATGATTCAATTTTATTAAGATGTCTTGAAAAGACTGAAGCTGAAAAGGTTTTGCAGGAATTACATGATGGACCAGCAGGAGGTCATTTTGGAGGTGATACCACGGCTCACAAAATAATTCGTGCTGGTTATTACTGGCCTACCCTTTTTAAAGATACGCATGATTACGTAAGGAAGTGCCAAATTTGTCAAATTGCAAGTGGAAGACAAAGGAAACCAGCTTTTCCTTTGCAACCAGTAACTATTGAGCAACCATTCGAACAATGGGGGCTTGACATTATTGGTGAGATAGTACCTCATTCTTCCAAATAGCACAAGTACATCCTTACTGCAACTGATTACTTTACAAAATGGGTAGAGGCAATCTCGTTGAAGGTAGCCAATTCTGATGCAATTATTGATTTCATAGATCAATTCATCATAACCAGGTTTGGTGTACCTCAAGCTCTTGTCTTTGATAATGCATCTTACTTCTTTGGAAATAGTTTAATAGAATTTGCAGTCAAAAGAGGTTTTAAATTAAAATATTCAACAAATTATTATCCACAAGGTAATGGTTTGGTTGAATCCACTAATAAAAACCTTATCAAAATCATTAAAAGGACCGTTGATCAAAATCAAAAGAATTGGCACAAATCTTTAATCTTTGCGTTATGGGCTAATCGTATCACTGAAAAAGCTTCAATAGGGACTTCACCTTTCAATCTGGTTTATGGAAAAGAAGTTGTGATACCATCAAATTTAACTCTTCCATCATTAGCCCTAGTGCAGTTTATTGAAGAAAATCCTTCTTCATCCATTCAATTGAGATATAATCAAATCCTTAAATTAGAAGAAGATAGGGATAAAGAAAAAATTACTCATGAAAAACATCAACAACTTGTAAAATATTCTTTTGATGCAAGTTCTACCGGCTCAAAAATTTTGTCAATTGGTGATCTCGTTTTGAAATGGGACAAAGCACACGAAGAAAAAGGTAAACATACCAAATTTCAGAAAATGTGGCTTGGACCATTTCAGATCGTTGAGAAGATAAGCTCAAATACATTCATACTCCAAGATCTAACAGGTAAGAGAGAATCTCTTCCTGTAAATGGGCTTATCTTAAAGAAATTCTTTTCATAAGGAGGTAACCCCTTCTTAAACTGTACATATTTCTTTCTGCAAAGTTTTGATTGTTTTTGTTTTTTACAAATAAAGGTTGTTTATGAGTCTCTGATTGACTGTTTACTATTTAAGAAAATTTCTTCGGAAAAATATTATAAATATTTATTTTGTGTAAATAAGAATTTTTAAAAGTAATGATCATAGTTTTTGAATAGTTTAAAATAAGATGTTAAACTTTGAAAGATTATTTCAATCATTTACATGATATTTTGAAAACTTGAGAAGAATGTAAATCATTATAAGTTTATTAAGCAGCGAAAGGTTATCTATCAAAGTAAAGATTTTTTCAAAGTTTTGGAACTCAAAAAACTCTGAAAATTGTCATCCATTGATTCTTAAGGATAAAACTATTTCACCCCATCCATTTAAGTTGCGATTTTTTAGAATGTAATTCTAAGAAATTATACGAAAATTTTAAGAGATAAGAGGTCTCATTACGAGCCGACTTACCATGTTCATAAGGAGTAATAAAAACTGACATTACCAATACTGCATACCAAAACGGGGTAATGGCTTATAAATATAAGACAAGGGGTCTCATCACGAGCCAACTTGTTCAGTTTAATTATAACTAGTGAATGGCATTGTTATTAACTGGCTGCCAAACCAGAACAATGGCTCTTAAAATAAAAAATAAATAAAAGACAAAAACATGAGATAATAGGTCTTATGAATTTATCTTTTAAAAAGTCATAATTTTAATTGGATGGGACAATGAATGGTTAATGGTTTAAAGGTAACCCTGTCGAGACTATGAACGTTTGCTGGCAACAGAGGCAATACCTATGACAATAGAGTATATTATAAAACCAAAACTTGGAGAGATCCACTTACTTCATTATTAACACCAATCAAAGCTTGAGATAACCCAAAATGTTTTTATTCTTAAGGAATTAGAAAGAAATTATGAAATGATTTTTATTTTCTTTTTCATAGTTACATTTTATTTGAATTATCCTAAGATAGTTTTCATTATCTTTAAAAGTCTTTACTTACTAAAGATAGAATGTTCATTTTATTTTTTCAGAGATAACTGTTTCTTTCAGTGAATCGCCAATTGTTGTGACCAGCAACAACCCCCCTTTTTATTTAATATTAGTAATAATACTAAATAAATGAGGACCCTTAGTTAAAAATCCAAAAAATCAATTAGGATTTGTTTGCCTTTTCAAATAAAACTTTCTATCATAAACTTATAGAAATCCCTTAGAAAAAATATTAAGAAACACTTAAGTTTATGATAGATTATAATAAAATTGCTCTTTAAACAAGATAGCGCATCCATAACAAAATGGTATATATCTTTTATAAAACGGAAAATGCGATTTTGCGCTTTTGCGATAATGCGACCCTAAAAGCCTATACAACAAACGCATTGGTCGCAGATCGCATAGCGCAGAAAACAGAAGTGATTAATGAATATCTTTTGCGCTCTTTTCAATTATGCGCTTTTGCGATTTTGCGATATGCGCTTTTGCGCTATTGTGCAATTTCCGCTTTTGCGCTATTTACATAACTGCGATGACTTCATTTTGCGATATTGCGACATTGCGATGTTGCGATATTGCGCAGCAAATCGCAGATCACAATATCACAGATTCATATAGGCGCGCTATCCCAAGGCAATCTTCCCATATATCAAATCTGTTATGCGCTTTAATGATTAAATTAAATGATTGGATTGATTATTAATGGTAAATGAGATTGTGTTTGGATTGAAAGTCGTTTCACGATTAAAATATTATATTTCATCCGCTTTCACATTTAAAACAGTCTCATCACCTTTCTTATGCCATTACTCTCATTTACTCGTAAAATGCAGGCACGAAGGAGCAAACGTCTATACAAAGCTTTCGCTAAACACTATGGGTAAGAAGGAGAAAAGCTCGAGTTCTGAAAACAAAGAAATGGCTTCGCTGTATGCAGACACCGCTTGTAATAAAGATGTCGGTATATCCACTTGGGAAGGAATGTATAATCTGTTAGAAGATGAAAACCCTGTGGTGATAAAAGTTGTAGCTACAGCAGGTTCCAGGAATACGTCTGAAGCAACCCTTAGAGACTTGGCTTGCTCATTTCTGCATAGAATAGCAGCAAGGCCAAGGATTCTCCCATATACAGACATGGTGAGATGGGTGCTGGATAGCACTGATATTTCAGAAAGGCAATTCAAAACTCCATCTGAAGAGCTAATCGGGTCATTCACCATAGAAGATCTGAGATTAATGTATAAGTTGCCAGCACCTCAGGCGACTTATAACAAACAATTCATGGAAGATTTTGCCAAAGAACATGCGAATTTGGTAGAATGCACAAAGGAGTGGACCAAAAGAAGTGAACCATTGAAGAAAAAAAAACAAGGTATGTACAACACGGGTTCACTTACCTCTCCTTATTGTTTTACTGCTGCCATGTTATGCGGGCTTTTTGGAAAGCCTGACATAAATATGATCTTACCCGAATGGCTTCCTTTGTTGAATGCGGCTGTTAATTCTACAATTATAGACTGGGCCAAAATCCTATCTGATAATTTAACCACTGCTATTTTTCACTACCGGTCTAAATGAAATGTTTCTCAGCGGGTTTATCTGCCTTTTTATTTATCTTCTTATGTCATGGACGCCATCTGCTATGTCTCTAAATTCCCTGTGATGGGTTGGCAATGGACTATCCACGATCCTTTGCCTATTCATGTGTACCATAAAGAACTATGGGAGTCTAAGTTTGTCCCCCATTTTTACCAAATTTGTCATGGAATAATGCTGCCATTGTACAGAACATTGTATAATAAGGATGCCCCAAGGTTATCCTCAGAAATAGAGGTTGATATTCTCCCCGTCACGAGATGGTTTGGAGAAGAATTGTTCACTTATATTAGGGTTTTTGGAAGTTATGCTTCTCCCCATGTGTTACCCCTATATGTTCCAGATAGACTTGTAGCTCGGGAAATTGCTTATCAGACCTGTGGCCAAGGAGGTATAACAAAAGATTTAAAAGAGAAGAAAAAGGGAATTTGGCCACAATTTCCCGTAAAATGTGGAACATTTTCACTGTTTGATATTGGTCATGCATTTCAAGAGATAGGCAACATTACATGCCTACAGTTGTTCAAATTTTCGAGAAGATTATTTGACCCAAATGATATTATTAAGAATTTTACCAATGCAATCAGGGTAAGGGAATTTTCCGGGGAACAGGATCCTTTTGATGATATGTTCCAAGCAAGAAATTCATTCAAAGAAGTTTTGAATTCAGCTCAAGCGTAGTTATCTCCAGAGGAATTTCAGGAATTCAAGCTTTACAGAGAAAGAAGACTAACTCCTATTCCTTTGGAAAATCTACGCTTAGAGCCCGCAAGGGAGCAAACTCCTAGTGTTAGTCTTAACGGAAGTTCAAGTACAGATAAATCTAAATCAAAATCTGACAGAGATTCTGAACATTCCAATAAGTCTAATGAAAAGGAAGATAAAATGGAAGAATCCATTAAGGATTCTGCACAATCAAAAGAACTTGCTCAACAGCAAATTTTGACTTCTCAACAGACAAATCCTCCTCCAACCAATGTACAGCAACAACCAGTCATTATTGAATTAGACAAAGAATGGGAAACCTTCAACCAATTGATTAATGTAGAAGGACAGAATGTACAGACCCCTGTCCAGACAACCAAATTTTTGAACACAGGAACAAGCAGCACAGTCGCAGTGACAGAGCACATACCAATCACACCATCCTCCGAAATTGTACTTAATGTGGAGGACATTCCTCCTCTAGATGTATTCTACAGCCCAAAATACAAAGCAGTAGTGAAAAGACAGAGGAAAAAGAGAAAATTAGAAAGTGCAATTGCTACTGAACCAGAACAAGTAGATGTTTTGTGGAAAGATCCTGCCACAGAACCTACTCATAATCTCACTAAGTTATCTCAAATGACAGGAGCTTATGCTTCTGCAACAATTGATAAAGCATTTGAGATACAACTTTTGTTGAATGAAAAAGAAGAACAGGTAAATGCTCTGCAACAGCAATTGCAACAGGTACAGGCCAATAAGGAAGCACAATTGAAACTTGAAGAGTTACAACAACAAATTCAAGAAATGCAAATAGGACATCAAAAAAGCTTGGCTGATAAAGACAAACAAATACAGATTATCCAAGATCGGCATAAAGATGATCCTAAGCTTCCAGAATTCATTTCAGAAACTATCTCTTTGAACAATCAACTACTGCAACAAGAGGAAGTTTTCTGCCAAAAAATCTTGCAATGGAATTCTTTGTGCCAAGAGAGCGATAAAATCACAAATAATGTTGTAGATTTACGAAATGATTATGATTTGATTAATGAAAAGATCAATGATTATCTGGCATGGCAAAAGACAGAAGAAGGCAGAAAAGCTGGTGCACCCATCATTAATGAAAACCATAAAGAAATATTGTTCAATAACTGGGATGCACAAATCAGAAGGGCAGAAAAGGCAGCAGAGGAGGCGGCTACAGCGGCAAACACTCTCACTGATTGTGTAAATGAAAATTTACACAAAGCTAATTTGATTCCAGAAACTGTTCCAGGATATCTCCCACAGGCAAATCAACTGCAAATAGAATGGAGGCAAAAGGCAGAAGAAAGAGCAAAATCCATCCAAGGGCTAACAAGATTGAATTGGGACTCATACTGGATGTACTTGGTGAAGCCACACAGTCAGCACAGTGTGCTTAATTGTATCATCAATGCTACAGAGAAGATTGCTCCTACGCTTGCCGACTCTGTCTTTTCAGGACAGTTGAATTCTGAAGTCGGTCAACCGCATCTTCTCAAAAATATGCTAGATGCCTGCAAGAGCAAAGATCAAGTTCATAGCTAGATAGATTTAGTTTTAAAGATTTAGTTTTAATTTCACTGTATTTTAGCCTAGGAAAAGGACGGTCATTGAACCGAATCCTTAATTTTTGTAATAAACTATTTTTAGATTTAGTTAAGTAGTATTTAAACCCTTCCCATGCATTTAGAGAAGGGTCCTGGATCTTAATATTTTTGGACTTGGAGATTGCATTTCTGTACTCCATTGTTTTATATATTTTTAAAAAGGATCACATCTGGTGATTTTCATGCGGAATTATCTTTGAAGTGTTGCATTTCTGTACCTTGGAATCTGATTTTGCATTAGAGTTACTGGATTAGAGTATCACATTGCATTTGAAAGTCTTCAGGATGAATGAGGTATTTCTATCCTTTCACTGCTGATTTCTTTTGTCTTATGATATTCGCTTTAAAATTGCTATCATTTATATATATTTGTTTTCACAACGCTTCCTTTTATATATCATTTCTGAGTATAATTGAAACGTTATCTTTCATAAGTATATATATAGATGGTATACAATGATGAATGCAATATGCTAATACAACTCTGTTTAATTTCTTAAACAGAGTTATCTTTATTTGTTTCTACACATTTCAATTTAAATAATAATACATTTTCATGGTTATTGTTAAATTGGAACAATCTTAAGTTGTATTCACATTACCCGGGTTAGTGTTAGAATTTCTTTACCAGTATTTAGTTTAAATTAGATAGTTTTATTTCAGTTAATTTAGTCCCATTTCCACCCATCCAAACCAATCCATTTAGTTATAAGGAAACTGGTCCTTTAAATCCAGTCGGAGCCACCATACCAAACGGAAAAGGAGTTGTCCGAAGGTCCCGACCGGGTGGTTTTCCCCAATGTTTGAAGTAGATATTTTCTAGGCTTCAACATAACTCTACAATATATAATTTACTAAAATCTCAACATAAGATGAACACACACATTCATGTATTATTTTATTCTTTTGTTGATACATCTTTGTAATTAGTCTTGTTGTGGTTATCTTTTAATTCAAGCTTTGTTTTATTTTTTCTTCTCCTATTTCACATTTTTGAAGTTTGTTTTCTTATTTTGCCTTAGTTTGGATCCTTTTTTATTTTTTTCTATTCGCTATGGTGTTATTTTAGTGATACCACCAAAATATATCTAGAAGGATTTTTTCTTACAAAATAGTGGTTGGCAGACATGGGAAATTTGTACTCTGTCTATTTCATAGGTTTCATTTACCTTCAAGAGATATTTTTATAGAATCCTAAATCCCTGTTGCTTTAAATATTTTTCATGGAGAAAAATACATCATTCCAAAGTGATATAGTTCACCTTTTAAAGGAAATAACTGATATGGGTATAACTTAATGAATCTCTCTCATCCTTCCACTTTATAAAATCCTCTGAATGAATAGTTGAGGGGAAGGATATGGGGTCAACATTATGGAAGTATTATATTCATTATATTAAGTCTATTTTACCATCCCACCTCTTTCACTCAATTACAACATAAATTTAGCTCGCAAATGTGCTTATCAAAAGGGTGATTAAAAGGGGAAGCATGGGAAGTACAAGTAAACCCGTTGGAGATATGGACGTTGGCTAGCATTGAATACATGATTTTATGTCATCAAGGACAACTTCTTTGGGGTATTGACAAGGCTCGATGGTAGCAAAGAAATGTTAAATACCATTCATATCAATGTATATTTTTTATTTATAAAAAAACTCTTATTTGAACCTTCTTCTATTTTTCATACGAGGTAATATTAAAATAAATATTCCCCAAAATTTAGATTCATAACATTAGACTCAATCTTCTTTGAGTACTTATCATTTTGAACCTATATTTCTTAACTTATTAGTGTGGGACTTGTTGACGCAGGCCCTGAAAATCGGTGCAACAACATCGAGGAAAACCATCTAGTCGGGGACTTGAAAATTGTCCCTTTTCCGTTTGGAATGGTGGCTCCGGCTAAATTTGTTGGACCAGTTTCCCAATTTAATATAGTTGGAGTGAATGAATGGTTTTATCTCTAAGTGGAATTTTATAGATGGAAAAATAAGAAATCTTGTAATAAATAGTAAATCTATTTGTTTATATTTATATATCTAAATCTATCTCTATATATCCTGGGATGAAACATTTTTCTTGTACGATTTAAAGAAATAATATTTCAATGAGAGAAAATAAAGATCACACATTCATTTAGAGATATGAAAAAAATTGAGATAATTGATTTAATTAGGAAGTTAATTAAGTCAATTTGATGAAGCTTATATCACAACTTTTAAAAAATTCATGTATTTCATATACCTATAAATGATAACAGAATAACATGTTCAAAAGTGAATTGATGTCAAACTATGTTCAAACAAATATATAAAACAATAAATCATAAGATCAATGAACTATTTCTCATTTGAAACTTAAATGAAACATATAAGATAAAAGTACCATATATATATTTACTCAGCTCCTTTGAGAAATTACTCTTGGTCTAGCCTTTTCTATTCAAAAAGTTTTAAGAGTACAAAAGTGCAACATTAGTAAAGTCTTCATTTCAAAATTTCAGGACCCCTTCTTAAAATACATGAAGAGGTTTAAATATAAAACTGATAAGTCCTAAGATAATTATTACAATAAAAATTGAGGAGGTTTCAAACAAATCTCCTTAAAGTAAGTAAAATAAAAATAGAAATAAGAATTAAAGGGGTGATTTATTGGAGGATTATCCTATTGTCCCTTCTTGCATTTGCTCATTGAGTTGAAGAATATTAAGAATAGGCTGAACCTCAGGAGGTTGGCTTGGCCTAATGCGTAGGTGTCCAGTAAAAACAATATCAGATAATGGAGGTAGCATGTATGAAGACATATTTGTAAGACATAGAAGCATGAGCCATTGGTTGTGAAGCTTCACTAGATATCTCCAGTATCTTTCCCAGTCTAACTTGTATATCTTCTTGATGTGGTCCTCTTTCACTTTTGACACTTCCTACCATTGCCTTATCAAATCTTTTACAAAGGGTAATGCACTAGGAGGACATATATCTATGAGATTTTTTGCAACCAGGTTCTGGCTGACAGTTTACACAATGTTTGTGGAAACGTCTTTAGCTCTGGTTATTTCCCTTTCTTCTTTCTTTAGTTGTATATCCCAAACTGAGAACATTATTTCTTTCTCTGATTTTTCAATTCTAGGCAGGTTGGCCTTTTTGCCATTAGAGGAATCCTACCAAGTAAAAAATTGGGATACATTCTCATCTATGTCATCAAAACTAATTCTCATATTATAAATGTGATTCACAAGTGAATCTCTTTGCTCCCATATTTCAAGAATCCTAGTTAATTTATGACAAAATATGAACTGTTGTTGTCCCAATAAGGTGTTTAATTCTAAATTTTATTTCCTAAACTCATCAATCTTTGGAACATCTTTCATTTTCTCAATGGAGAGCTATAATTGATAAATTCAAGTATCTTTAGAATTAATTTCACCTTGATGTTGAATATTAAGTTGGTGCAGGCTCTCTTGCAGTTGTGCAATTTGTACCTGTAGCTACAGACTAACGCTCTGCTTTTATGCTTATAACTTTGTCTCAAGTTGAGGTATCTTTTCATCTTTTTGCTTCATCAATTGATGAATATATAATGCCTTGTCAATAGTTGCAGATGAATAGGCTCCTGCAAAATGTGATAACCGAGCTAGATCATGTGAAGGATCTGAATCACTATCTTTCCAAACAATTTCCATTGACATATCTTCTTGAGTGAGAGTCTGGGCATGCTCTATTCTTCTCCATCTCTTCTGCCTGCTAACAATTAATTTGTGCCTAGGACTATAAAAGATGTCAAAGGGAGGGATTTCTTGAATATTTAAAACAATTTCAGAGGTCAGTAACGCTAAGATGTATTCCATTCTATCTGTACTTAAAATTTTGTCAAAGGGCCCATCAGTAAATGAGACTTTACTTATAGAAGGGGGAATTTGTAAAGTCTATTGTTGGTCAATAATCATGGTTGTCTAGTGTTCTTATTGGAATTTGAGGTCAAACTCTTACCTGACATCTTTGAGATTGTTGGGGAAATCCAGATCTATTGTTTGAACTTCAATTTAATTCTCCTGATATGGTGTATTAAGGACAATATCCTTAATAACTGTTGCATTTTCTTTCTGAGTCATGGTTTGAGAGACATCCAAGATCTTGAGTGGAATTGTCTCTAGTCTCTTGTTTCTGTATTGTTGGAACTTTAATAATTGTGGTGGGTGTGGGCGTAAATTTTCCAACTTCTTAACTGCAACATAGTTTTGAACAGACTCAAACAAGTCGTCACAATCATCATCTTCGTGCATAAAGGGTATGATTTATACTTGAGTAGTGAATTTATTGGTCACTTTTAGAGGATATTGTCTGTTTGGAATTGTAAACAATTTCAAACATTCTATTTGGCCAATTTCTAGTATAGCATGCTTGTATTTTTCTAGTCCATACACACCACAATTAATTGGAAAGGAAGGCCATAATGCCTTCTTGGCTTCTTTCAAAAATATGTTCAGAGAATTTCCCACAGATTGGTATGCGATTTCTCTTGCGAGAAGTTTATCGGGAACATATTGGGGTAAGACATGTGGATGATATAGGCTCCCAAATACTAGTACATAGGTGAATGACTCCTCACCAAACCACTTCACTATAGAAGAGAAGTCGGCTTGGGCATCTTTGGAAACTCTAGGGGATTTCTCATTAAAAACAACTTCAAAAAGGGGAAGTATAACTCCATGAAAAATTCGATAAAAATGACTTACACATTTGGACTCCCACAGAATACTATGAAATACATGAATGGGAAGCGGATCTTGGGTAGTCCATTTCCAACCCATGGCTGGAAAATCTGATGTAAAACATACGACATCCATAATATAACCACTCATATAAAATGGAGGAAAAATTTTAGAAGACATAGAGCGGTTTTTTATGTATTCTAAAATTTGGTTGGCAATATTATTTGACAAAATATTTCCCTAATCCATATCATAAGTATCAGCTGTTGCTTGCGTAAGGGGAACCCATTCTACTGAGAATCTAGTTGTGTCTAACTGACCAAAAATTCTAGACATTATAACTGAGATATAACAATATGGACTTACGAGAGAATCAATAGAATACATACACTTTTCATCATTCTTGTGTTTGCTAGGATTGCTCCTCCACTACTTTATTGGTGTTGATTTGAGTTCCTTTTCCTTAGCGAATTTTAGAAGGAATTCTTTATCATAAATCTTATCAGGTTCCAGAAGATGGTACATTTTCTTCAAGTCTTCCGCCTTAAAGGAATCAATCATTGTTCCTCTACTAGTAAGGAAAGTTTTGTCCCCGATATTAAGATTTTCGATAATCCACCTCACCATATCAGTATATGGTGGTATCTTGGGCCTTGTTGCAATTCAGTGAAGAAATGAATTGGCTACATCTACGATTGTAGCTTCACAAGAATTTTGGGCATCCACTGTTACTTTTCTCATCTTCAACTAGCTTTTACATAGATTCCCACAGAGAGGATCCACTTTCAGGTCCGCAAGTCGTATCTATGAACAAGGGTAACATATTTGTTCTCTCTGAAGTAGTAGGCATAGGATTAATGGGAGCCATATGCTTCTTTTGTTTCTTCAAATACTTAGAAATTTCAAAAGAACTTTGATTACTTGGACTTGCTTGTAAATAAGTAAGAAAGAGTAAGTGGGATGTAGGAACCTTTGAGTTTTACAGTATGCGCAAATATCGTAGTAAATAGAAACATTGCAAATGGATGATACTTCACATGCTGATGGGATATGAATTAAATGTTTGTTACGGAGAAATGATTATGGTATTATGGGTGATAAAACCGTTAATTTATGACATTAATAACTGATATGGATTAGCATGCTATTATAATCATTTCTCAATTAAAACCAGATCTATTGCATTACATCACGAATCATGTGTAATCTATTCATTAAATAATGTTGAGCTATCTTTTCTTCTGATCGCGACATCACAATCACAATATCGACAAGGTTAACAACATGCAATATGTGTTTGTGTAATGAGCGTACGATATGAAATCTGCGATGCGATCACTTTATCGCATTGTCGATTACGAGTGGTAACAAAATAGCACAGTTGAGTTTTTTGCGATAATAAGGCGATATGATTTATCACATCGGCGAGTATGAGCAGGAGAAAATGAGTGCCTATAGAAATTGCGATTTGCAAAATGTGATAAGCTGACGCGTCAGAAGTCGATCCCATGGTATTCTTTATCGGATTTACTTAAAAATATGGCTTTTCATCGTATAAAAGTGTTTTGGTTATATTCATTGGATCGAAAAGATGTTTTAAATAATTATTTTCATTATGTAAATGATTTTGCGATTTGTGAAATGTGATTTACCACCACTTAAGCATTTGGAAAGCCAATTCTTAAAATTTTCATCCCTTTTGAACCACTATTCCTATCAAAAGAAATATTCTAAGGGTTTATTTTCTTAAAATCTAAAAATTAAAAGGGTCCCCATTATTTTCTAAAGTAAATATGGCTTAAAATAATGGGGGTTGTTGATTTACACAACAATTGGCGATTCACCAGACGAACCAATTATCTTTGAAAAAAAATCTTTAATAAATTTAAATAAGTGGAAATAATTGAAGGAAACAAGAATTATTTTCTAAATATTTAAATGAATAAAATTACTTTGAATATAAAAACTCATCTATATCATTAATCTTCTATAAACGTTTCATATATAAATATCTCCTTTGTTCTATATCAATTATTATATGGTTTAAAAGGTAAAGTAGGTGTTCTTTTATGTAACTTAGCTTTTTAATTTGCTCCTTTTGTCATAGGTAGAGCCACTACTGCTAGTAAATATTAATAGCTTAAGCAAGGTTACCTTTTAACCATCAATAATTCAGTGTCCCATCCATTTATGTAAATTTCTGTGTTAACTCCTTAGTTACTCATTTTTCAATTTTCTCTTAAAAAGTCATTGTCCTGGCTTGATGACTAGAAAGTGACAATGCCATTCACTAGTTATGATTTAGGCTGAACAAGCTGGCTCGTGATGAGACCCCTTGTCTTATGATTTTTTGTAATCATGAGCCATTACCCTGATTTGGTATGCAATTATGGTAATGTCAGTTAATCATTAACTTATGATCATGGTAAGAAATCTCCTGATGAGACTTCTTATCCTTTTAAGTTTTTATATTTTTGAATAAAAATGTATTTTAAATGGATGGGGAGAATCATTGACTCCTTAAGAGTTTTGAATGACAGTTTAGATTTAAAGATGCTTAGTTACAAAAAGTCTTTTTCTTTGTAAAGATGAACCTTTTTTCTGATTGATAATAGATTAAAAGGACTTTACAAATTATGAATTTACGAAATTTACAATTTCGATGGAAAAAAATCTCAGAGTTCTATAGTATTCACTCATTTTTCTAAGTTGGTAGTCATTCCTCAAAAATTTCTATTCTTTAAAAATAAAAATATAAAATAATTCAGAGGTGTTGTGAATAACAAGAAGTGTGTAATCAATCATTATTTTCTAAAAAAAATAATAAAAAAATGGATATAATACATTTAGAAGAAAATATTCTTCGAAGAAAAGATTTTTTTCAGGATTAGCCCATTAACAGGGAGTAAGTCTTTTCTCCCTTGAAGGTCTTGTAACATAAAGGTTGATGGGCTGATTTGCTCAATGATTTGTAATGGTCCAAGCCACATTCTTTGAAATTTTGTATGCTTACCTTTTTCCTCATGTGCTTTGTCCCATTTGAGTATGAGATCTCCAACTTGGAAGTCTTTTGGATAAACAAAATTTGCATCAAAAGAGACTTTCACTATTTGCTGATGATGAGCATGAGCTATTTTGGATTTTTCCCTTTCTTATTCCATTTTAAGGATCTGTGACATTCTTAATTGTAGGGAAGAAGAAGGTGATTCATCAATAAATTGAACTAGGGCTAGTGAGGGAAGAACTAGGCTTGAAGGAATTACAACTTCTTTCCCATAAACTAGATGGAATGGAGAAGTTCCTATGGAGGATTTTTGAGTAATTATATCTACCCATAGTGCAAATGTTAAAGGTTTATGTCAATTTTTCTGATTTTGATCATTAGTTCTTTTGATATTTTTTACGAGATTTTTGTTTGTTGATTATGCTAAACCATTACCTTGGGGATAGTAGTTAGTAGAGTATTTAAGTTTAAAACCTCTTTTAAGAGCGGATTCTATGATACTATTTCTCGAAAAATAAGATGCATTATCAAACATAAGTGCATTAGGTAAGCCAAATCTAGTAATAATGAATTGATCAATAAATTCAATTATGGCTTCAACCTTAGCTACCTTTAGTGGAATTGCCTCCACCCACTTAGTAAAATCTATTGCAGTGAGAATGTATTTATGATGCTTGGATGAGTTAGGAACAATCTCACCTATAATATCCAATCCCCATTGCCTAAATGATTGATCAATGTTGACTGGTTGTAATGGAAAATTTGGCTTTCTTTTTCTTCCAGAAACAATTTGGCATGTTTTGCATTTTCTCACATATGTATGAACATCTTTGAAAATACTGGGCCAGTAATAACCTGCATGAAGGATCTTATGTGCAGTGGTATATCCACCGAAGTGTCCACCTGCAGGTCCATGATGGAGTTCCTGCAAAACCCTCTAAGCTTCAAATTTCTCAAGACATCTTAGTAGTATAGAATCATAGCTTTTCCTAAACAAGACATTGTCTATGAGTTGTTGTTGATTAAATTTTAGTCTTAAAGCTCTCTTTCTTTTATGATTGAGTTCTATCGGAATGTATCCATTCTTTAAGTAAAAAATTAAATCAATATATTGTGATTTTGAATCATTTAAGCTTACCTCAACCATTTGTACACTATTGTCTTACTCTTCATCATTTGGTAAATAAGATGCTCCGGATAGCAGTTTGCAGAGACCTTGTCCTATAATGATTTTGGTTGGTCTTATTTCAATGTCATATTCTTGCAAAGAAGTTACCCAATTTGCTATCTTTTCTCCTAGTTCTTTCTGTATGAGTAGTTGCCTTACAACCGATAGTGGAACTATTATCTTAGTGTGTGTTTTAAGGAGAAAATGTCTAAATTTTTTTAAAGATTTATAGACAACAAATGATCTTTTTTCTACTTCAGAATAATTTAGTTCAACACCTTGGAGGTTTGAACTAAAGGATGAAATAGGTGCTTCGATATTTTGATCATAAATTTGTGTTAATACAACAATGTAAGATTTTTCTGATGCAAAAGTATAAAAATATTTTTTTTTGAAAAATCTGGGGTAGACAGAGAAGGTGCATTAATGATGGATTATTTAATAAAATCAAAGGCTTCTCTTTCGTCATTTCCCCATTTAAAAAGTGAATTCTTCTTAATCATCACTTGCAAAGGAAAAAAATTTTGAGAAAAATTTGGAACAAACTTTTAACAAAATTTATCTGTCCTAAAAAGGATTGCATGTTTTTTTTGTTATGGGGATGTGATAGTTCAGAAATTGCCTTAATTCTTTCAGGATCAATGTAAATGCCTTGTTTTGTAACAATAAATCCTAAAAAATTTCATTCACTTAAAGCGAAATAAGACTTTTTTGGATTCAAAGAGATTCCATATTTCAAACAGCGTTCAAGGATTTGTTTAAGATCGTGATAGTGGTCTCTCCTTTTCTTGGAGTAAATAGTTATATCATCTAGATAGAAAACCACTATTTTGTTGATTAACCGTCTAAAATCAATATCCACTGCTCTTTGAAAGGTTGCTCTTGCATTGATTAATCCGAATGGAATTTTTTGATCGGAATATGTACCCCATTTTGTTCTGAATGTAGTTTTTAATATATCTTCAGGATGAACCAAAAATTGATTGTAACCTAAAAATCCATCAAGAAAAGACATTAATTCAGAACCAGCAACTGATTGCAATTTTTTTTCCATCGGTGGTAATGGGAAATTATCTTTCAAGCAAGCTTTGTTTAAGTTTATAACATCAATACAAATACGAATATCGTCGTTATTTTTCCTAACAGGAACTAAATTTGATACCCACTTAGAATGCCTAACAAGGAAGATAATTTTTGCTTTAAGGAGTTTGTTGAGTTCACTTTTGATTTGACTTTCAAGGTCAGGGTGAATATTCCTTAGCTGTTGTTGTATAGGTTTTTGAGTGGATATTATTGGGATAGTATGTTGAATGATTTAAGTATCATAAGTTTTTAGGTCATCATATTTCCATGCAAATACATTCTTGTATTTTTTCAATAAATGAATAAATGCTAATATTTCACCAAAGGAAAGATCAAGTCCTACGTCAATGTTCTTAGGATTTAGATCTGTTCCTAGATTTACCAGTTCAAACCTCAAATTTGAACTTTGGAGTTTAGAATTAGTAGTGTTTTTGAATCTATCTTTAAGATCATAGAGATCTTTGAGTTTGACCACAAACTTAGGTATAGCATTTTCTTCATATTTTTGTTGTAATTTTCTTTCATGTACATATTCATCTTCATATGTGGACTCCCAGAGAATACTATGAAATACATGAATGGGAAGGGGATCTTGGGTAGTCCATTTCTAACCCATGGTTGGAAAATATGATGTAAAACATACGACATCCATAATATAATCACTCATATAAAATGGAGGAAATTTTTTAGAAGAGATATAGCGGTTCTTTATGTATTCTAAAATTTGGGTGGAAATATTATTTGACAGAATATTTCCCCAATCCATGTCATGAGTATCAACTACTGCTTCCATAAGGGGAACCCATTCTACTGAGAATCTAGTTGTGTCTGACTGACCAAAAAGTCTAGAAATTATAGTTGAGATATAGCAATAGTGACTTGTGAGAGAATCAGTATAATACATACCCTTTTCATCGTTGTTGCGTTTGCTAGGATTGCTCCTCCACTGATTTATTGGTGTTGATTTGATTTCATTTTCCTTAGCAAATTTTTCAAGGAATTGTTTATCATAAATCTTATCAGGGTCCTGAAGATGGTACATTTGCTTCAAGTCTTCCACCTTAAAGGAACCAATCATTGTTCCTCTACTGGTAAGGAAAGTTCTATCCCCAATATTAAGATTGTAAATAATCCACCTCACCATATTAGTATATGGTGGTATCTTGGGCCTTGTTGCAATTCGGTGAAGAAATGAATTGGCTATATCTCTAATTGTAGCTTCAGAAGAATTTGGGCATCTGCTATTACTTTTCTCTAAATTTTGCGCAGTTTCTCGTCTTCAACTAGCTTTTACATAGATTCCCACAGAGAGGATCCACTTTCAGGTCTGCAAATCGTATATGTGAACAAGGGCAACATCCTTGTTCTCTTTGAAGTAGTAGGCTTAGGATTAACAAGAGCCATATTCTTCTTCTTTTTTTTCAAATCCTTAGACATTTCAGAAGAACTTTGATTACTTGAACTTGCCTGTAAATAACTAAGAAAGAGTAAGTGGGCAGTAGGAACCTGTGAGTTTTATAATATGCACAAATATCATAGTAAATAGAAACATTGCAAATGGATGAGACTTCACATGCTGATGGGATATGAATTGAATGCTTGTTGCAGGGAAATGATTATGATGGTATGGGTGATAAAACCGTTAATTTATGAAATTAATAACTGATATGGATTATTGTGCTATTATAATCATTTCTCAATTAAAACCAAATCTATTGCATTACATCATGACTCATGTATAATATATTCATTAAATAATGTTGAGCTATATTTTCTGTTGATCGCGACATCACAATCGCAATATCGACAAGGTTAACAACATGGAATATGTGTTTGTGTAATGAGCATGCGATATACGATCTACGATGTGATCACTTTATCGCATCGACGATTATGAGTGGCAACAAAATAACATGGTTGAGTTTTTTGTGATAATGAGGTGATATTCTTTATTGCATCAACGAGTATGAGCAGGAGAAAATGAGAGTGTCGGGAGAAATTTTGATTTGCAAAATGTGATAAGCTGACGTGTCAGAAGTCGATCCTGTGGTATTCTTTATCGGATTTACTTAAAAATATGATTGTTTCAACGTATAAAAGTGTTTTGGTTATATTCATTGGATCGCAAAGATGTTTCAAATAATTATTTTCCTTATGTAAATGATTTTGTGATTTGAAAAATATGATTTATCTCTTCTTAAGCATTTGGAAAGCCAATTCTTAAAGTTTTCATCCCTTTTGAAGTCCTATTCCTATCAAAAGAAATACTCTAAGGGTTTATTTGCTTAAACTCTAAAAATTAAAAGGGTCCCCATTATTTTCTAAAGTAACTATGGCTTAAAATAATGGGGGTTGTTGATTTACACAACAATTGGCGATTCACTAGAAGAACCAGTTATCTCTGAAAAATAATTTCTTTAATATATTCAAATAAGTGGAAATAATTTAAGGAAACAAGAATTATTTTCAAAATATTTAAATGAATAAAATTACTCTGAATATAAAAACTCATCTATATCATTAATCTTCTATAAACCTTTCATATATAAATATCTCATTTATTCTATTTCAATCATTATATGGTTTAAAAGGTAAAGTAGGTGTTCTTTTATGTAACTTGGCTTTTTAATTTGCTTCTTTTGTCATAGGTAGAGCCACTGCTACTAGTAAATATTAATAGCTTAAGCAAGGTTACCTTTTAACCATTAATAACTCAATGTCCCATCCATTTAATGTAAAATTTCTTTGTGTTAACTCCTTAGTTACACTTTTTTCAATTTTCTCTTAAAAAGTCATTGTCCAGGCTTCATGACCAGAAAGTGACAATGCCATTCACTAGTTATGATTTAGGCTGAACAAGTTGGCTCGTGATGAGACCCCTTGTCTTATGATTTTTTGTAATCATGAGCCATTACCCTGATTTGCTATGCAGTTATGGTACTGTCAGTTAATCATTAACTTATGATTATGGTAAGAAAGCTCATGATGAGACTTCTTATCCTTTTAATTTTTTATATTTTTGAATTACACTCTAAAAATGTATTTTCAATGGATGGGGAGAATCATTGACTCCTTAAGAGTTTTGGATGATAATTTAGATTTAAATATGCTTAGTTACAAAAAGTCATTTTCTTTGTAAAGATGAACCTTTTTTATGATTGAAAATAGATTAAAAAGACCTTACAAATTCTGAATTTACAAAATTCACAATTTCGATGGAAAAAATTTCAAAGTTTTATAGTATTCACTCATTTTTCTAAGTTGGTAGTCATTCCTCAAAAATTTCTATTCTTTAAAAATAAAAACATAAAATAATTCAGAGGTGTTGTGAATAACAAGAAGTGTGTAATCAATCATTATTTTCTAAAAAAAAAGAAAAAAAAAAAGGATATAGTACATTTAGAAGAAAATGTTCTTCCAAGAAAATATTTTTTTTCAGGATTAGCCCATTAACACGGAGTAAGTCTTTTCTCCCTTGAAGGTATTGTAACATAAAGGTTGATGGGCTGATTTGTTCAATGATTTGTAATCGTCCAAGCCACATTCTTTGGAATTTGGTATGCTTACCTTTTTCCTCATGTGCTTTGTCCCATTTGAGTACAATATCTCCAACTTGGAAGTCTTTTGGGGAAACAAAATTTGCATCAAAAGAGATTTTCACTATTTGCCGATGATGAACATGAGCTATTTTGGCTTTTTCCCTTTCTTATTCCATTTTAAGGATTTGTGACATTCTTAATTGAAGAAGAAGGCACTTCATCAATAAATTGAACTAGGGTTAGTCAGGGAAGAACTAGGCTTGAAGGAATTACAACTTCTTTGCCATAAACTAGATGGAATGGAGAAGTTCCTATGGAGGCTTTTTGAGTAATTCTATCTACCCATAGTGCAAATGTTAAAGGTTTATGCTAAATTTTCTGATTTTGATCATTAGTTCTTTTGATAATTCTTTTGAGATTTTTGTTTGTTGATTATGCTAAACCATTACCTTGAGGATAGTAGTTAGTAGAGTATTTAAGTTTAAAACCTCTTTTAAGAGCGAATTCTATCATACTATTTCTTGAAAAATAAGATGCATTATCAAACATAAGTGCATTAGGTAAGCCAAATCTAGTAATAATGAATTGATCAATAAATTCAATTATGGCTTCAGAGTTAGCTACCTTTAGTGGAATTTCCTCCACCCACTTAGTAAAATCTATTGCAGTGAGAATGTATTTATACCTATAATATCCAATCCCCATTGCCCAAATGGTTGATCAATGTTGACTGGTTGTAATGGCAAGGCTGGCTTTCTTTGTCTTCCAGCAGAAATTTGGCATGTTTTTCATTTTCTCACATATATATGAACATATTTGAAGATAGTGGGTGAGTAATAACCTGCATGAAGGATCTTATGTGCAGTGGTATGTCCACCGCAGTGTGCACCTGCAGGTCCATCATGGAGTTCTTGCAAAACCCTCTGAGCTTCAAATTTCTCAAGACATCTTAGTAGTACAGAATCATAGTTTTTCTTAAACAAGACATTGTCTAGGAGTTTGTATTGATTAAATTTTAGTCTTAAAACTCTCTTTCCTTTATGATTGAGTTCTATCGAAGCGTATCCATTCTTTAAGTAAAACATTAAATCAGTATATTGTGATTCTGAATCAATTAATCTTACCTCAACAATTTGTACAATATTACCTTTCTCTTCATCATTTGGTAAATAAGATGCTACGGATACCAGTTTGCAGAGACCTTGTCCTATAATGATTTTGGTTGGTCTTATTTCAATGTCATAGTCTTGCAAAGAAGTTACCCAATTTTCTCTCTTTTCTCATAATTCTTTATGTATGATTAGTTTCCTTACATCTGATAATGGAACTATTACCTTAGTGTGTGTTTTAAGGAGAAAATGTCTAGAATGTTTTAAAGATTTATAGACAACAAATGCTTGTTTCTCTACTTCAGAATAATTTATTTCAACAACTTGGAGGTTTGAACTAAAGAATGAAATAGGTGCTTCGATATTTTGATCATCAATTTGTGTTAACACAACAATGTAAGATTTTTCTGATGCAAAAGTATATATATATATATATTTTTGAAAAATATGGGATAGACAGAGAAGGTGCATTAATGATGGATTCTTTAATAAAATCAAAGGCTTCTCTTTCATCATTTCCCCATTTAAAAAGTGAATTCTTCTTAATTATCACTTGCAAAGGAAAAACAATTTGAGAAAAATTTGGAACAAATCTTTTAACAAGATTTATCTGTCCGAAAAAGGACTGCATGGATTTTTTGTTATGGGGATGTGATAGTTTAGAAATTGCCTTAATTTTTCAAGATCAATGTAAATGCCCTGTTTTGAAATAATAAATACTAAAAGTTTTCATTCACTTAAAGTGAAATAAGAATTTTTTGGATTCAAAGAGATTCCATATTTCAAACAACGTTCAAGGATTTGTTTAAGATCGTGATAGTGGTATCTCCTTTTCTTGGAGTAAATAGTTATATCATCTAGATAGACAACCATTGTTTTGTTGATTAACCCTCTAAAATCAATATCCACTGCTCTTTGAAAGGTTGCTTTTGCATTGATTAATCTGAATGGAATTTTTTGATCGGCATATGTACCCCATTTTGTTCGATGTAGTTTTTAATCTATCTTCAGGATGAACCAAAAATTGATTGTAACCTGCAAATCCCTCAAGAAAAGACATTAATTTAGAACCAACAACTAATGTTAAATTTTTTTCCATCGGTGGTTACAGGAAATTATCTTTCAATCAAGCTTTGTTTAAGTTCTAAAATCAATAAAAATACGAATGTCGTCGTTATTTTTCCTAACAGGAACTAAATTTGATACCCACTTAGAATGCATAATAGGGAAGATAATTTTTGCTTTAAGGAGTTTGTTGAGTTCACTTTTGATTTGACTTTCAAGGACAAGGTGAATCTTCCTTAGCTTTTGTTGTATATGTTTTTGAGTGGATATTATTGGGATGGTATGTTGAGTGATTGAAGTATCATAAGTTTTTAGGTCATCATATTTCCATGCAAAGAAATTCTTGTATTTTTTCAATAAATGAATAAATGCCAATCTTTCATCAGAGGAAATATCAAGTCCTAGGTCGATGTTGTTATGATTTAGATATGTTCCCAGATTTACCAGTTCAAACCTCAAAGTTGAACTTTGGAGTTTAGAATTAGTAGTCTTTTTGAATCTATCTTTAAGATCATAGAGATCTTTGAGTTTGACCACAAACTTAGGTATAGCATTTTATTCAGATTTTTGTTGTAATTTTCTTTCATGTACATCTTCATCAATCAATTGATTGTCATATGATCCTTTTGATGTAAGAAAAGTAATAACATCATCATCATTATTGAATACCTTCCAATTAGTAATACTATCAGGAATAGATGGGCAGAGAATAAACTCTATAGAAAATCTATGTGGGATATAATATTTTGAAGGAATAAGCTTGGATTCCACATTTGCGAGAAGGTCTGCACTTGCATTATGAATTATTGCAATAGACGAGATATTGAAAGCTAAAAAATGAAAGGTAAGAGACTGTACTAGTGATTGATAATGTTTAAGATGTCTAGAAATGCAATGTATAGTATTTCTTACCTGCTTAACAATTATTTCAGAGTCTCCGAATACCTTAAGATACTCAACACCAAGATCAATTTCTTTGGTTAAGCTTTGAACCAATGCCTCATATTTTGTAGTATTATTTGTTCATTCAAATTCAAGTCTGCATGTGAGCATAGTCTTTTCTCCTGATGGATTGATTAATATACAACCTGCTCCTGCTCCTTCACTGGATTTTGACCCATCAAAATATAAAGTCAAAAATAAGGTATCACTACAAGGCTTATCTATAGTATTTACACACTTGGAAAAATCAGTCTGAGAAAAATTCCGAATTTGAGAATTAACTGAATTGGTAAGAAATGGAGACTTTAGAGCATTGAAATTCCCTAAGAAGGATTCAACCGAGTAATTTCCAAGGATATTATTACTAAAGGCCATGGGTTCATTTTCTTCTTCAAATTTAGTTACTAAATGTTTTAAATGATTTTCACGGTCTACCCTGATTTGATTTGGTTTACCATTATGGGGAAGCCACATATGAGACTAGTCAGTAGAAAAATAGCCATGAAGCTTTTATGACCAATCTCTACTTAAGATCAGACCATAAAAATCTGGTATATCAACAACTAAGATATCAATTACTTGATGGACCTTTGGATTGGATGCTAATCTGATAAGGATTGAATTCATCTCTCCTAATACTTTAAATTTTTTTTTGTCTAATTGTAAAATATGTACTATTGACCTCCGAGGAGATATATTCAATTTGAGACAAACATAATATGGCATACTGTTTGATGAAGCTCCAGAGTCAATTAAACAATTATGTATATATATTTTTTAATAATTCAAAAGTTAAAAGAAAATGAGGGTTATGTGAATTGGATCTATCACCTATTAAAATAACATCACTTGCATCAATTTCTCAGCTGAATCGTTAGGAGTTTTACCTGTTCCTTTAGCTGCTTTTGAAGTTACAAGAGCAAGCAAGGGTGTAGTGAGAACTGCATTCAATTCTTTAAGAAAAATTTTCTGTTGTTGTTTTAATTTTCTCAGTTCATAGAGAGAAATGTTTTCTTTAATTTTCTTCATATCCTCCACTAAATTGTATTCAATGGTATCAAAAACCACTAAAGTTTTAGAGGTAGATAGAAGAGTTGAAGAATTTGGATTTGTTTGAGTAGAAGAATTCTTTTTATTGACTAATTTAACCTTAACGACAGAGCATGAAGGATTTTTATTTTGAGATGACTGAGGAAGATTGACATAATTTTTACTTCTAGTATTTGCCAAAAGTACCTCATGTTTGTTTTCATCATCAGAGGCTGGGAGAATAAAGTCCCATAGTCCATGAACTTTGACTATTTCTTCTTCTTGAGATTCTTCAACAGATGATATTGTTTCATCATGATCCTCATCTTGATCCGATTCAACATTTGAGATAACATTTGGGGGTTGAGAAGACTGAGTTTTCTTAAAATATCTAAAAGGTTTCTTTGAAGAAGATTCAACTACTTGTTTCTTTATATCAACCATATAGTTGGACATGGTTTTGATAACCTTTTGTAACCCCTCAAGATCATAGGGATCTTTAGATGATTTCTTTTTGGATTCATCTTTAAAAGAAAATTTCTTATTTTTCTTATCTTCTTGAGCATTTTTCTTCTCTAAAGCAAGTATTATTTTTTCAGCATAAAGAGCTTCTTTCATATTCTCTACCAATGCAGCCTTATTGGCTCTATATACAAAAATAGAAATATTAGGAGGAAGAGAGGATATATACCATTATATTTTCACGTCTACTCCAGGCTTAGATGTGGTTGGGATTTCTTTGAGAAATATATTAAATTAGAATTGAAGTTTTTGATCTTTTCACCTGTATTTGCTTTCAAATTGGAAATATCATTGATAAGAGTTGCAGTAGTGCAGTCTTCTCCAAATTTAGTAAGGAATTGTTCTTCAAAAATATCCCAACTAGTAATTGTCTCTGATGGTAGTGAGAAATACCATGATCCACTTGATCCTTGAAAAGTATAAGGAAATAATCTAACTACACAATCTTCCTCTGTTACTCCATTAAGATTTATGGCAAGCATGAAAGTAGGGAGATGCTCATTTGCAGGTAATCCATCATTCGGATTATACTTAGAAAACCATATTTTAGGAAGCTTAGGTAAAGGATGAAGGGGCCCTGGTAGTTGAACAACTCCGGGATTTTGCCAAGGTCCATTAGCCATTGTATAAAGAGGAGGATTGGGTGATCCTAAAGGAGGATTTAAAGTAGAAAAATTAGTTCCAATAATATTTGAAGGTATAGAAGAAATGATTATGGAACTAATATTACTTGTAATAGCAGTTGTATACTGAGAAGAAGAAGAAGGATTAATGATTAATGAAGAATTTATTTGAGAAGATGAAGGAGAGGGAAGAATGACTAATGTTGTTGGAGAGGCAGAAACAAATTGAATCTCACTAGTTGATGATTGTGTTTCAGAAGTGGAAGTTTTCCTTTGATGAGAATGAAGAGGAAATTTGAAAGGGATAACTCCAAGTTTTTCACTCTTAGATCAAGTTAATACACTAGTGCCTTCAAAAATCGAAGTGATACTTCCTTCTGAGGCTTCTGAAAGTATAGGTTTTTCTGCTGAAATTGAAATTTCTTCCAATTTCTTTATCATCGTCTATACTTCAAGTGAATCTAGAGTATATTCTAAAGGGATTTATTTATGAACAAAACTAGTATATTGAGGAGGAGAATGAAAAACTTTTGATTTATGAGTAGGATATTTTGAAACAGGAATAGAACTTGTGGTTTCAGAGGGAGAATGACTCTAGTGAGGGTATTTACTTTTTAATTTAAGCTTTGGTGCCATTCATAATCAGATGGCCCTCCTTCTAGCACCAAAAATGTTGAGGCCCAAAAAATCAGTGCAACAACATAGGGCAAAACCACCCGGTTGGGGACTTGAAAACCGTCCTTTTTCCGTTTGGAATGATGGCTTTGACTGGATTTGTGGGACTAGTTTCCCAATTTAATATAGTTGAAGTGAATGAATCGTTTTATCTCTAAGTGAAATTTGATAGATTGAAAAATAAGCAAGCTTGCAATAAAAAGTAAATCTATTTGTTTATATATATATATATCCTGGGATGAAACCTTTTCCTTGTGTGATTTAAAGAAATAATCTTTCAATGAGTGCAAATAAAAATCATACATTCATTTAGAGATATGAAAAAAATTTGAGATAATTGATTTAATTAAGAAGTTATTTAAATAAATTTGATGAAGCTTATTTTTACACGTTATTTTGTCACCATGAAATTTGACTGTCAATATAGGTTCATCACTACCTATATTATGTTCTTTTAGAAGTAAAAAACCCTAATGTTCCTAAACCAAGTCTTGGAATTGGAGAAAAGCTCATTAAAACCCTAAAAAGTCTAATTCTGCACTTTTCCTAGCTCTTTCCCATGGGTCTGTTGATATTTGTTCTATAGCCTGCGACACATCCCGCACGTTCTGCGTATAAAACCTATGGATCCCCGTAAATAGTCAAATAAAGGAAAAAGTAAGTTCTAGAAGCCCATCTGGACGAATATTCTCCCAACTAGAAGCTTCTAGAGGCGTGATCAGTTCGAGCTTTATCCCTCCACTCATGGAGCTCTATCCCTTCACTGATGGAGTTTATTCCTTGGTATATGGAGCTCAAATCCCTTCATGAGAGGAATCCATCCCCCTCTTCATGGAACTGAAACTACTTCCATTTCCCTATAAATTGAGCTCATGTTTCAGTCTTAAGGGTACCTTGTATATGGTAATTGTAGAAGAAATCCTTAAGAGAGCATACTCTCTACAATAGTCATTATTGGTATGAGAATGATCACACACTCGTGTCCATAACTTCATGCTAGTTCAGAGAGAAGAAGGCTTGTCAATTTGAAGGAGGAATGATTTTTTAGGACCCCGGGAGGAACTTGTACAACATCAAGGCGACAAGTTGTAAAGTTACTCTTTGTCATACAAAATTAAAACATATGGATCTCCTTTTCTCATTGATTTTTTTTGTGTCTATTTGAATAATTCAATACTTGGATTCCTTGATCACTGAGTTAGATTTGCTGTTCTCAATTATTATATGTTGATGGTGCTTTTAATTGTTTTATCAGTCTTTGATTGCAGGTTCTACTTACTGAAGAAGCCTCTTTGGAGCGACTGGATAAAAGGCTGCACCGAATGTCGAATTTCAAGGTAGGAGCATGTCCTCTTTCTTTGTTTATAATAATTCTGAATCGCATATAATCTAGATAAAACTATTTACAAATGGATGTTTGTTTCTAGCTATCCATAGGATACTAGGGAGAGCGCTCTTGTCCGCAAGAGGGATTTATCCACATAACACTTATATCCAAAATTTTACAAAATTCATGTATTGAATATACGTATAAATGATAACAGAATAACAAGTTCAAAAGTGAATTGATGTCAAACTATGTTCAAACAAATATATAAAACAACACATCATAAGATCAATGAACTATTTCTCATTTGAAACTAAAATGAAACATATAAGATAAAAGTACCATATATATATATATATATATATATATATATATATATATATATATATATATATATACTCAGCTCATTTGAGAAATAACTCTTGGTCCAACATTTTCTATTCATAAAACTTTAAGAGTATAGAAGTGCAACATTAGTAAAGTCTTCTTTTCAAAATTTCAGGATCCCTTCCTAAAAAACATGAAAGGGTTTAAATATAAAACTAATAAGTCTTAAAATGGTTATTACAATAAAAAATGAGGAGGTTTCAAACAACTCTCCTTAAAGTAAGTAAAATAGAAACATAAACATAAATTAAAGGGGTGATTTATTGGAGGATTTTCCTACTGTCCCTTCTTCCATTTTCTCCTTGAGTTGAAGAATATTAAGCATAGGTTGAACCTTGGAAGGTTGGTCTAGCCTAATGCATAGGTGTCCAGTAAAAACAACATCAGATAATGGAGGTAGCATGTATGAAGACGTATCCGTAAGACAATGAAGCATGAGCCATTGGTTGTGAGGCTTCACTAGATATCTCTAGTATATTTCCCAATCTAACTTTTTTGTCTTCTTGTTGTGCTCCTCTTTCAATTTTGACACTTCCTACCATTGCCTTAACAAATCTTTTTCCAAGGGTAATGCACCTGGAAGACATCTATCTATGATATTTGATGTGATGAGGTTCTGGCTAAAAGTTTCAAAAATGTTTGTGGCAACGTCTTTAGCTCTGGTTATTTCCCTTTCTACTTTCTTTAGTTCTATATCCCAATATGTGAACAATATTTCTTTCTTTGATTCTTCAATTCTAGGCAGGTTGGCATTTCGACCATCAAAGGAATCCTACCAAGTAATAAATTGGGATACCTTCTCATCTATGTTATCAAAACTAATTCTCATATTAGAAATGCGATTCACAAGTGAATCTCTTTTCTCACATAATTCAAGAATGTTGGTTAATTTATGACAAAAGATGACTTGTTGTTGTGCCAATAAGGTGTTTAATTCTAAAGCTTCTTTCCTAAACTCATAAATATTTGGAACATATTTCATTTGCTCAATGGAGAGTTGTAATTGATGAATTTGAGTATATTTAGAATGAATTTCACCTTGATGTTGAATCTTCAGTTGGTGCAGGCCCTCTTGTAGTTGTGAAATTTGTACCTGTAGTTGCTGACTAACAATTTGCTTTTCTGCTTGTAACTCTATCTCAAGTTGAATTATATTTTCATCTTTTTGCTTCATCAGTTGAGGAATCTCTGATGCCTTATCAATAGTTGCAGATGCATAGGCTCCTATAAACTATGATAATCGAGTTATATCATGTGAAGGATCTAACTCGGTATCTTTCCAAACGATGTCCATTGACATATATTCTTGAGTGAGAGTCTGGGCATGCTCTGTTCTTCTCCTTTTCTTTTTCTGCTAACAACTACTTTATGCCTAGGACTATAAAATATGTCCAAGGGAGGGATTTCTTGAATATTTAAAACAATTTAAGAGGTTGGGAAGGTCGAGATGTATTCCATTCTCTGTGTACTTAACATTTTGTCAGAGGGCCCAGTAGTAAACATGCCCTGACTTGTAGAAGGTGGAGTTTGTATAGTCTGTTGTTGGTCAATAATCATGCCTACCTGTTCTTCTTGGAGTTTTAGGTCAAAATATTTCCAGACATCTTTGAGATTGTTGGGTAAATACAGATATATTGTTTGAAATTCAACTGACTTCTCCTGATCTGGTGTATTAAGGACTTCAATATCCTTAATAACTAATTCATTTTCTTTCTGAGTCATGGTTTGAGAGACATCCAAGATCTTGAGTGGAATTGTCTCCAGTATCTTGTTTCTATATTGCTGAAACTTTAATAGTTGTGGTGGGTGTAGGAATAAATTTTCCAACTTCTTAACTGCAACATAGTTTCCAATAGACTCAAACAAGTCGTCAAAATCATCATCTTCGTGCACAAAGGGTCTCATTTTTACTTAAGTAGTGAAGTTATTGGCCACTTTGAGGGGATCATATTGTCTGTTTGGAATTTTAAACAATTTAAAACATTCTATTTGGCCAATTTCTAGTATAGCATGCTTGTATTTGTCTAGTCCATACACACCATAGTTAATTGTAAAGGAAGGCCATAATTCCTTCTTGGCTTCTTTGAAAAATCTGGTCAGACCATTTCCCACATATTGGTATGCAATTTCTCTTGTGAGAAGTTTATCGGGAACATACAGGGGTAAGATATGTGGATGAGCTAGGCTCCCAAATACTCGTACATAGGTGAATGACTCGTCACCAAAACACTTTACTATAGAAGAGAAGTCGGCTTGGGCCTCTTTGGAAAGTCTCGGGGCTTTCTAATTAAAAACAACTTCAAAAAGGGGACGTATAACTCCATGGCAGACTCTGTAAAAATGAATTTCATATTTGGAATCCTAGAGAATACTATGAAATACATTAGTGGGCAGGGGATCTTGGATAGTCCATTTCTAGCCCATGGTTGGAAAATCTGATGTAAAACATATGACATCCATAATATAACCACTCATATAAAATGGAGGAAAATTTTTAGAAGAGATAGAGCGATTCTTTCTGTATTATAAAATTTGGGTGGCAATATTATTTGACAAAATATTGCCCCAATCCATAACATAAGCATTAGCTGCTGCTTCCATAAGGGGAACCCATTCTACTCAGAATCTAGTTGTGTCTGACTGACCAAAAAATCTAGACATCATAGATGAGATATAGCAATAGGGACTTGCGAGAGAATCAATAGAATACATACCATTTTCATCGTTCTCATGTTTGTTAGGATTGCTCGTCCACTGCTTTATTGGCATTGATTTTAGTTCATTTTCCTTAATGAATTTTGTAAATAATTCTTTATCATAAATCTTATCAGGGTTCAGAAGATGGTACATTTGCTTCAGGTTTTCCGCCTTAAAGGAACCAACCATTGTTCCACTATTGGCAAGGAAATTTCTATCCCCGATATTAATATTGTCGATAATCTACCTCACCATATCAGTATATGGTAGTATCTTGGGGCTTGTTGCAATTCGGTGAAGAAATGAATTGGTTACATCTCCAATTGTAGCTTCAAAATAATTTGGGGAATCTGCTATTACTTTTTTATAAATTTTGTGTTATTTCTCGTCTTCAAATAATGTATACATAGAATCCCACGGAGAGGATCCACTTTCAGGTCCGCAAGTTGTATCTATGAAAAAGGGCAACATCTCTATTCTCTCTGAAGTAGCAAGCGTAGGATTAACGAGAGCCATATGCTTCTTTTGTTTCTTCAAAGCCTTATACTTTTCAAAAGAACTTTGATTACTCGAACTTGCCTGTAAATAAGTAATAAAGAGTAAGTGGGAAGTAGGAACCTTTGAGTTTTACAATACACACAAATACTGTAGTAAATAGAAACATTGCAAACGGATGAGACTTCGCATGCTCATGGGATATGAATTGAATACTCATTGCAGGGAAATGGTTATGGTGGTATGGGTGATAAAACCGTTAATTTATGACATTGATAACTGATATGGATTATTGTGCCATTATAATAATTTCTCAATTAAAACCAAATCTATTGCATTACATCATGACTTGTGTGTAATCTCTTCATTAAATACTCACGAGCTAGATTTTCTTCCCATCGTGACATCGCAATCGCAATATTGGCGAGGTTGAAAACAAGCAATATGTGTTTGTGTAATGAGCATGCGATATGCGATCTGCGATGCGATCGCTTTATCACATCGACGATTATGAGTGGTAACAAAATAGCATGGCTGAGTTTTTTTGCAATAATGTGATGCGATATGCTTCTTGCATTGGTGAGTATGAGCAGGAGAAAATGAGAGTGTCGGGAGAAATTGCAATTTGTGAAACGCGATAAGCTAACGTGTCAGAAGTCGGTCTCGCGATATTCTTTATCAGATTTACTTAAAAATATGGCTTTTTCCTCAAATAAAAGCATTTTGGTTATATTCATTGGATCGCAAAGATGTTTCAAATCATTATTTTCATTATGTAAATGATTTTGTGATTTGCAAAATGTGATTTATCTCCACTTAAGCATTTGGAATGCCAATTCTGAAAGTTTTCATCCATTTTTAACCCCTATTCCTATCAAAAGAAATACTCTAAGGGTTTATTTGCTTAAACTCTAAAAATTAATAGGGTCCCCATTATTTTATAAAGTAACTATGACTTAAAATAATGAGGGTTGTTGATTTATACAAGAGGATCCATGCGAAATGTTTTACTATTTGACAGCTTAATAGAATTCCTTACTTTTAATCTTTGGGTAAATTGATTTTCATCATCTTTTAACCATATAACTGGTTCTTCCACATGTGTTGCCATTTTTGTGGTGAAATCACAACACCTCCATTTTTAACTTATTATTTTATAATAATAATGGGGACCCTTTTCGTAAATTCTGGCTAAATCACCTTTTAATATTTTCTTTTGGTCAAGTGTCTGACAATTTGGTGAGATTTTCATTTCCATCGGATTTCTATTCTGATCGTTTCATTTATTTTGCTCCAAAATCCTTGATTCTGCTCCCCTTCATTCCACCAGAGTCATTCGTGAAGCCCTAAAAATTGAAAAACATCCTAATAACTTCAACCGCGACGATGGGTATCAATTGAGTCATTCTTAGAAACCCATGGTACACTTCCTCTCCTCCAAACGCTCGTCCTCTAGTATCAATTCTAACCCTTCCTAACCATTCTTTATTTGTCTCCCCCCCAGCCTCTTCACATATATGATTTTCTCCCTCTTTCTGCCCTTTGCCTATTCCCCTCCCCCTTTTTTACTCTTTTCCTTGCCCCTCCTTTCATCAATTTTGATTAATCTCTCTCCCCTCATATTTTTCATTATTTCTATTTTAATTCCCTTATTTGACTAAGTAAATTACCCTTCTTCATTGTCATTCTCTGCCTCTGATCCCTCTCTTATATTTCTAATTTCATTTTATCAATCTTATTATTCAATTAAAACATTTTAATTTTAATTCAATATTTAATACAAATTTGAATTTTTCGTTTTCTTCAATTTAATATAAATATAAATTAATATTTAATATAGAATAAAACAAATTGTATTAATATACAATTTTCCATTATTTCAAATCTCTAATTTAACTTAATTTACGCAATTCAATTTCAAATTATAATTCTCTCTTCCCCTCATTTATTTTAATCTTATCAAATTAATTTATTTTAGTTTTATAATAATTAAAATATACTTTAATATAATATACCCATCTCTATAATGGTTAATTCAAATTTTATAAAAAATTAATCCATTGAATTGGTTTAATATTTATTTTTCAATAATTTAATTTTATTATTTTAATCATTCTTAATATGTCCCTAACGACTAATTTTGACTTCCATCTACTTTGTTGAATTTTTAATGGCTAGATTCTCTCCTATATATTATTTTGGCGTATACACTCTTCCTATCTTACGCCAAGCTTCTTTCTCTTGAAGATGGTTGAAGTGTTCACCTGGAATGTTCAAAAGTTCTAACCTTCATTATGTTTCATTGTGTTCGATTGTTCTATATATTTCTATTGGTTCTCATTTCATCTCATTTGGATGCGCGGTTTGCAAATAGTGTTTATTCGAAGTTCGGTGATTTTTACCGCAAAGGCTAAAAAATATACAAAATATATATTATTTCATTTTTTTATTAATTACAAATATTATTTTTTAATTATTTTTAATTATTTTATTCATTTTTCTCTAACTATTCCACAAAAACCACAACAAAAATGTAAAATAATTACGAGATCCAATATTAGATTTCGTAACATATTTTTAAAAGCCTCCTCTGAATTTTATGTTCCGAAACACCTTATGCCTCCCTTACACGTATTTCCTATGGCCCACTTAATGGATCCTAAAGCCACTCAATGGTTTTATTAATGTTTTAATATATATTAAATAATTTTAATTTATTTTGGTTATAATTTTAATTTATTTTAAATAATTTTTTATTTAATTTAATTTAATTTGATTCTTATTTTTATTAATTAAGAATTAAATTCCGATTTAATTATGAATATAAGCAATTCGTAATGAATTTAATTTTAATTGTACATTTAATTAGGATTAAGATTTTTAATTATTTTTTTTTAAATTTTGATTGATGCATAAATTTTTTCACAATTATAATAATTTTGACACTTCAATTTCAAAGAGGCATATCTTAAGATTTATTTATTTAAATGAAGTTCACAATAACTTGTTGGAAATCTAAGACAAAGGAGAATAATATGGGAAGATTAATTTTAGCATATTTCATCATTTAATGATCCAAAAATTCAACGGAACATAAAGTGATGAATTTGCAAAAAAAAGATCAAATTTGATTTGGGAAAATTTCATTGGCTTGAGAAACTGCTGCCAGTAATTCATCATCCAATATTAATTCAAAGGCTAATCGGATCCATTAGAAGCAATCACATATTGGAATTTCCCTAGATTTTATTTATTTTTAATTTAGCAATTTCATGAGGGTTTATTTTTCTGATTTCTAATTTGCAATTTAATTTAATTTATTTGGTTTTGATTGGTTTGTGGCACGAGAATAGTTAGAGAAGTTCATATCAAAGACACTTTGGAGCAATCAAAAGAGACTAGCATGAAGAATTGAGATCTCTAATTGAAGATCTAGAGAATCAATCCCTAACAACTCTCTTATTTTGGATTTTTGTAAATTATTAAATAGCAGTTTAGAGAATGAAAAATGGGACTTCTCTTCTATGCAAATAGAGGCTCTAAAAGCACTATTGTAATAAGAGATTATAGCTATAGGCGAGGGAAAAACCTCAAATATGAGGTTTGGGGAAAACTTTGTGAATGGAATTATGGAGAGACAAAGCATTTATAGTTCTAAAAGAGAAGATTGTTTAGCACTACTATTAGCAATTTATCTGAGGAGATGAAGCCGCTCAAGGACTTTAGAACTTGTATTGAATTTCTCGTATGAGTTTAATAAATTTCATTTCATGTGCACTATTGTCTGAGATGTGAATTGATCATTTTGCTTATCATAATTTATGTAATTGATTTTAATTTATGTTCTAAATAGAGTATTATTTTATGGTTTTCTCATATTGAGCATTATTTTCATATAAATTAATTTATGCTATTACAGTTATGTATGAGTTATCTTCGAGGGACAAAAAATTATTAGAATTAATATGCATTCATTGAGATAGGAATTTATTGAGAAATAATTATTAGTGTTTAAATATATTCCCAATTTTTTTTTCTTTTGTTAATCAAATGAACTACTTCTTTAATTAATGAAAATTATATAATGAAATCAATCATATAAATAGTCATTTTCCCCTGGTTAATTAGTCCATCTGTTATTGAATTGAGAGAGGGATATCTTTTTCCCAATTTGAGATAGGATTAGTTTTACTTGCATCTTAGAGTAAAATTGTATTTAGTTTAAAATTATGCATTCTAGATGTCCCCTCACACAGGGGAAAATCTTAGTTGTGGATTGGTTGAGCCATAGAATAGGCTTAATGATCAATTTCTTGCATGAGCTCTGCAAGAGGGAAGATATGATTTCTCGTTTTCTATTGGCAAGTAATAGACATACTATAAGCCAACAAAGAAGGAAAGAGAGTAACTGGACCCAGTTAAACCAGTCAGAACGACTACATCAAATAGATAAGAGCTTATTTGGGGCTCTGACCGGGTGGTCTCCCTTACACGTTGATGAGGTTGTTTTTTACCATCAACACCTTCATTACCAAGAGAACATCATGTTATCTTTCCCTAGAATATAGTATTAGACTAGTGCACTTCATATCATCACAACCTCAAAACAATTATTTCACAACATCATAGAACATAGTTCTTCATAGCGCACCATTAACACTCCAAAAAACTCCTTAAACTTCTCTTGTGCACCATTAAACCAAAATAATATTGTGAACCTCTCTTTTGTTCCCTTGTTATTTATCTTCTTGCTTGAATACACTTCAAATGTGCTAGTTTATCATTTATTGATACTGTTTCTGCATTCACTTATGGGTTCGAATTGAAAAATTAGTTAACCAACCTATACTTTCTAGCTAGGTCAACCTAACAAAATCTTTCATATCTCCTCATTCCTATGGAGCTAGAGGGAATTCCATAAACCATTGTAAAGGTCTTGGAATAAGCTTTTCAATCATATATCATATGCTTCTATTTGGGCTATAACGTTAAAGTGAAATGGCTTTCAAAGTTATGGAATCTAGATTAGGTATCATAGGTACAAAAACAATATTTTCAACAATCTCCATCTTGCAATATTTATGTTGGACATCTATAATCCCTGCATATCCTTGACATCAATGAGAAAAATATTTTCAACACTTAATAGCTTGTGGTATCTTAGATTTGCACTAACATAGATGGCAAGAATAATATGAGGGGAAAATCTCAATGAAATTGAAACTTCAATGACTAGGTTTGGTTGGTATTGAAATAATGATTCATTAAACCTTCATGCAAATCCAATAAAACAAATTTCTAAAACTAGATTTTACGATGAACTCAATGGTTTCAATGGTTTAACTAGTGAGTCAAACTACTATGCTTCTCAACATCCCAAGAGTATAGACCCAATCTCCTCCCTTAAATAAGATTACGAGGACTTCATGCAATTCACTTATATATTATCATGTTAATCCAATAAAATTTAAAATTGTGAAAAAGGGGTGAAAAAAAATAATCAATATATCATAAATATTGAGTAGGGAAATACAAAATATTAAAAACTATAACATTTAAAAATATAAAAAGTGATATCTAATTAAAAAACTATTTTAATTGGAAAAATACATTAAATAATTAAATTAAATAATTTAAAAATATATTTACTAATTTTTAAAAATATATTTACCAATATGTAATAAATTAAGAAATATTTTTTTAATACATACTATATCATAATTTACCAAATGAAAATATTACAATAAAAGATGCCTCTAAATTCATAATTTAGAAAATGAAAATTCTACGATGTAAATTTCTCTAAATTCATATTCAAAAGTATATAGACATATTGGCCAACATTGGCACTCGCAAGAAAAGATACTTTGCTTTATTAGTCCCTATCGCATGCAGCATAGGACTATAGCAACCGAGTTTTATTCCTAATATTAATCTATTTCTAAATAACCTAAAGTTTGTTGTTGCAATTTTATGAAATACCATTGATCGACTTATCAAATAAAGACATTGGTTTGTATAGGCAATAAGATTTTTTTTCATCTTATTAGTCTCTTCCCAAGGCGAAGAGGCTATTAAGGTTGGGAAGAGGCTATAAAATTTATATGGTTTCCTTAATATTTTCAAAAGATAAATTAATGCTAACATTAGTTCTTGGCATGAAACATTGGTTGAAATGTTGATTTGCGAGGGGCTCATTCCATAAGTTACCGAAGGGTGGGTGAGTTGTGTGCATTATTGCCACCTGTGAAAGCTTCTTTCCACCATTGCCACCTATGAAAATTCTACACAATTTCCATCTATACAACAATGCAAATGTTCCTTCTACAAACTTATTATTTTCCTTCTTTATTCAAGAGGCACTTGATTTGTTCTTCACAAGGGTTTGCATTGGATTTGTGCAAACAGTGAGCATGTTACACAGGGTGGGAACTTGTAGTGGATGAAACTCCTCCATTACCTCCATGGGGTTTGACCTACCAAGGTCAGAGTCTGAATCTCCGATGCTGGAATGATGCTGGATCGGTTTCATAGCCACGCAACGCAGCTCATCTAGTGAAACATTACTATTCCTTGACAGGAAGATCCAAATTAAATCCTTTATATTTTTCCATGCGCTTTCACATTGTTTTGGGATCTTCTAGAGGCATTATGTATCTTCACACCGAGGCTAATCCTCCCAACTTCCACCGTGACATAAAGGCAACCAACATCCTACTAGATGATAATTTTAATGCAATAGCTACAAATTTGGGATTGTCAAAGCCTGCACCACATCCAGTTATGGAAGGTTCAACTCCAAGTCACGTATCAATTGTAGTGAAAGGAACTCTTGTAAGAAAAAAAACTTGAAATGATACATGCGTGAGACTTGTATTTTTTAAACCATGGTGATTTTAATTGTATTTACAAGAAATGGATAACTTTGTGTATTTTTGTAGGGATATCTAGATCCAGAGTACTTCTTGACTCATCAAATGACTAATAAGAGCGATGTATATAGTTTTGGTGTTGTCCTTCTGGAGCTCTTTACAGGCATGGAACCCATTACGAATGGAAAGAAAATTGGAAAGAAAATAGATCGAGAGGTATATGTTATAGTAATTGCGATATTTATCCTATTTTCTATACATGGAATCTTTCATATGTTTCATTCATGGAGGCTTTTCAAATATGAAATATTGGATTTTTCTGGACTCATAAATTTTAATCAGAAATATTGGATTTGTCTGGATTCATAAATTTCATTTTGTCGAATGTAAAATGGAAAATACTACTGTCCTTACTTGTATATTTTTAAGCCCCCGTGAAGTAAGTTTTACCGAGGTGACAACATCTATTTCTATCACACTGGGCTTTAGAAGTAGCACCCACATTCTCTTTTTCTTTTCAGTGCACTTCAACTGGAAAAACACTGAGTGGCATTGTTATGAAGTTGAGCCAAACCTAGTCAGATGACAGTTTTTTATTGTTAATCTTGGGTACCTACAACTAATCATCTTGTTTCGAAGGTGAATCTAGCATTTAAATCCACAATGATGTTAATGCCAAATTATTTATACATTTTTTATGTCGTGCTTTTGTGCTTGCTTTGCAGGAAGAATATTCAGGTTGGGCCATCTCAATAGCATATCCTTCCATCTCCTTCTGTTCTTGCTGCCTCATGGGCAATCTTAGTCTGTGTTTTACGGAGAATATACATTAGAAAAGAGTTATTGGTTAATATTTACAAGGATTTGAGGTAATTAGGATTTCATTCCATTGACTTGGGTATACACTACATAGGAAACCTCAAAACGATGGTTGATCCACTTAAATTTATGCTTGATAGATGATAAGAAATTAACTATAGTTCTGTTATTATGTTCATTTATTCCAAATTTTACATACATATGTCCTAAACCAACTTGATGGAAGTGACCATATGACATTCAACCTTCACCTTACCTTGATGAATCATTTTCTTCTTCACAGATTCCTCCCTGTTAGGGTACTATATTTCATAAGATCTTAAGGTGACTGAGTTTATTCTATCTGCCAAATTTACTTTGTAAAATGATTTCCAATCTGCAAACAATTTAAAAAAGAAAAGAAAAGGAAATAACATAAAAAATCAAAAGAGGGTATATGTTATAAATAAAAAAGATAAGATGTGAACCCCATCAAAATGAAGAAAAATAATAAATTCTGAAAGTGTTGCACATCCAAATGCCACTACTCTTAGTTTAGTTTATTTCTGAAAATAAAATTGTGTGCAGCTTGTTTAAAATGCCACAATAAGTTCAATAAAATTAAATCATATAGTTTAAGCATGATTGAATTAGGTTTAAATTGCTTGTTAATAGGTAGTGTAAAATAGTTTGTCAAACTTTTTAATCTTGACAGATTAATTAGTTAAATAGAAAACAAACATCGGTTCAATAGTTTAACCTGAACCAAGGGAGATGTTGTAACATCATTTGTTTTGATAAGTTAGCATAAGTAGTTAAAACTTTTCAAAATGTTAAGGTAGGATATGGATGCAAAAGAATAAAAAATTTAAAATGTTAGGTGTTAGATGCCCTAAATAAAGAAAGAAAAATAAAATGTTAGGTGTTATATGCTCTAAACAAAGGAGGCAAAACAAAATGTTAGGGAAGCAACAAAGAAAAAGAAAAGCTTCATTATGTTTTAAAGGTTTGATTGGCTGCTAATCTAAATTTGCCTATGGAAAAGTTATTTGTATGGTTTAAATTCTGATTAATAATTTCTATCCTAAACTTTTAAACCATAGCATATTTTCCCCTACTTTCATTTTATTCATTTCCCTTTTCATTTCCTTCCCCGCTCATATATTTCCACACATTTCATTATAATCCCGCACATTCAAAATCACTTTTCCCATAGACCAAAACCCAAAATCATTTACATTTTCATCTCCTATAAACCTTTCGAAAGACTATATACGATGAAGTGGGACCCATTCCCTGCCACACTTCCCTTTCATTTCATTTTCCTTTGAAAAACATTAAACCTTACCTTTTTCCGCTATGTCATTTTACTGTACCTTTCATCATTACACCATTTTTTTACCCTTCGCTTCCTTATTCTCCGATTGCAATTGAAGTGGGCCATCCCTCCATGTCACCCTTTTCTTCCCCACCCTCCATTGCAGATCGCATATTATAACCTTTTCACATCACAACTAAACTTTAAAACCTATGATTGTTGATTTCCAATACATTGCATCACATTTGTTTTAACTTACATTTGAAAGCGCCCGCAATCTATTTATTTTAACTTGAGATGCGGCGGTTGGCCCACCACAATAGATCTGCCTCCCACTTCATAGCCATTTGTAATATATATCACTTACCTTACCGCATAAAACATTCGTTGATGTATAAACTTTTTCGATTGTAGCATCCTCCATTTCTCCTTGACACGTCATCCTCCAATCAGTGCAAATCGCACTTCGCGGTTTTAAGCATTTACCATATTTCCCAAATGCTAAATTCTGTGATGGGCGATGCTAGTGGGTCACTCTCCTCGCACTTCACAAGTTTTAGATTTTAACCTCGCAGTTTATAGATAAAAACTCAAAAGTTGCGATTTTCACCTGCGGTTCAGTCCCACTTTTCCTCTACCACGTCACTTACCTCCTCCCCCGCGCTTCACACTTCCTGGTTTTTAGTGTTTACATCCTCCGCTTATAACAAAAACTTAAAAGATGCAATTTTCACTGCGGTCCAGTCCCACTGTCCCTCCACATCACATACCACTTCACATTTCATCGCCAAATACATTCTTCATAAAATTAAATTGTAAATATTGCAAAGTGCACGGATGTGATGCGGCTTTAGAATTGAAATATAAAATATTTCAAGTCCAGTATATTGGTTTTTCATGTTGTTTTGTGTAAAAATAAGGTTTTAACATGAAAAAAGGATTTTGGGTGATAAAAAGACAGAAAGTTCGAGTCGAGCAAAAAAATACGTTCAACACTCCGTTCATACAATAGTTTATATGCTAGCACAACATTTAGTCTATCAGCATATCAGTAAAAGGTGGTCCACGTCTTAACTATCCCACTACATCAGCACCTGCTCTACACAACGCATTCCACTGAGACTATACATTTGTAATAAGTTAGAGTTTTTAGGTCAAGTTTAAACCTAAAAATATCATGTCTGTTAGAGACAGTATTATTGTAATTTTTTGTATAAATACTTCATTTTTGGAAGTATCAATGGTAGATTGATTGAGATCATAATCATTACTGTCTTTTGGAGTATTGTAAGCTTTTCCAAAGCATTGGAGCATCAATAATAAATAGACCATTCACAAGATTCTTGTGGCTTAAATAATGGAGATGTGTTTCTTATGTTCTTATGTTTCATTGTAATAATTTGAATTCTAATTGTAAAGCAGAAAGCGTGATGAATATGATTTAATTTTGAGTACCTTATTGTGGCTGTGTTTACAATCATAATGATTTCCAATGAAAGCCAAAATAAAAAATTCTTAATTGCTCTTTAGTTCTGCTGAATTTCTTCATTTTTTCTATCATAATCCATTTATAAATTCGAAAAGATCCAATAAATATTCCTAGCTTTCCCTCTATTTACTCTATGAAAAGTTTATGCAACTATCCAATTATATTTTGACTCCATTGCCCAATAGAAATTAATCCATTGAATACAATCAATTTGCCAAAACCCCAAACAAAACTCAAAACCCCAAATACTATCATAACTAGCCTAAAAACTTATTCAAACAAAGTTGAATCTTATAGAGAGAGAGCCCTCTCTAGCTAGATCCCAGTTTCCAAAGTTGGTTTGATGTTGGCCTATGTGATTAGTTCTTATAATCTCTAGCAAATTACAGAACGATAACACTCCCCAAGAAAATTCTGCTTCACAAATGATCCAGGTGGCTCCAGAGACACACACAGGACAAAGAGGGCCGAGGGAAGGTCAGAAATGGTCAAAGTTCAAAGTGTTCAAAACACACTTGAACTAATTTCAAGTCATAGAGCTCGGTGAGAGATTTCTGGTGGTGCAAATGACACTCGAAACCAAGTCCATATGATCAACTTATGGCTCTTTAAAGTTTATAAGACAAGGAAGAAGTGGGGCCCATAGGGTGCCACATGGCATCCCAGTCAGCAGGTGTGACCTACACGTACAAAAAAACCTATTATACCATGACACATTGCGCGCTAGCATTGGCTCCTTTCCCCTGCAAAAAACAAACGCATTTTAAACAAAAAAAAAACATTTAATATAGTTATTAATGTAACTATATAAAAACCATACCCAAAAGAAATAAAAACAAACCATATGGTTTGACTTAAATCCCAACCAAATGTTTTAAAAGGTATACCAAAAAGAAATCAAAACAAACCATATGGTTTGACATAAATCCCAACCAAATGTTTTAAAAGGTCACATGGGTAATGGTTATTATAAAAACATTCAACTTAGAATCCCACGGATTTTGTAAGGTTGTATTTAATACATTTTAAACTTATGGTTATAACATATGAACCATATATATGGTTATAACTTATGGTTATATATATTTGAACCATAACATGTTATATGTTATATAACATGACTATTCATGCCGGCGGGAATTAAAGGGCAGACCGCCCAATGCGGACCCGACCCCCCCAAAAATCTTAAAATGACAGGTTTGAAAACTATTATGTGCAGATTTGGGGGAGGCGAGATTTGATTCCTCGACCTCCCCTAACCAATTCCCAATAATTACCAATGCGCACAACGACCCACATTGGGAAATTTGTTGTCCATTCACCATTTAAACTCGAAATTTCACTATGCGCCTAGGCCATGGAGGAGTATAGCAGCGCACACAGTTCAAGGTGGGAACATTTTTAGATGCAGGTGGAACCACAAGCAAGCTCAAAAACAGGGAGTGGAACCATGAGCCTTGAAATTTTCCCGAGGAGGTAATTTTTCTCCATGTCGGTATATAGTCAGATTTACAACCATTTTTCATGGTTTTTTGCAGGGAACACAATGGTGAGGTTGGATTCGCCTTTTGAGTTGCATATTTCCAATCCACCCATGACGCAACTACATGGAGGAATCTAGGGGGAATCTAAAAGATTCCTTTTTGCCCCAAATCTTCACTTTCTCAGAATTCAGAAAATGGACAGTCGATTTTGCACTATTCGATGCCACGAATCTGTTGGCGTATTCATATTTTTCATTTGAGATTTATATTTTTCGGTCACTTTTTGAAGTGAAGTTACAGGCATCAGTTTTCAGTGAGTGAGCAGTCGATTTCACACCTTTCGACGCCATGATTTTGATGGTGATTTTAGATCCAACAAAAACAACCATTCTTTAGTCATCTTCAGCGTGAGGTATATGATGAGTTGATTTCATGTACTTCTTTGTTCCTGAGATTCTTAGTGCTGTATAGATCCCTGTTGATGTATGAGTCGTGGGATCTTGTCTTGCTTTGTTATTGATGTACTTTCTGTCATGGACTTGTATTATGTCTGAGATCCATTAATGCCATACTAGCAGGATACTCATGTATGTTGTTTGAGATCCCTTTTATGCCATGTTGGCGAGATAATCCATGTCACATGTATGTCATTGGGATCCCTTGTTTTCCATTTCGGTGGGATACTCAAAGTCTTTATGTGTGAGTTATTGTAATATTGATAGGAGTCCCTTTTTATGCATGAGAGTTCCGCAGTGGAACATCTCGTAGAGAGTTCTAGCCACTCCTGTGTGAGGGTATTTTCTTGTATGTTAGAGAAACACGTCCATGTACATCTTCTTCTTACAACACTTAATGTAGCGGCCTACACCATCTTGACACCGAGGCCCAGAGATGTAGTCCCTCCTAGACGAACTCCATTATCAAACGACGTGTTCGTATGATTTTTGATATTGACATGTTATGTTCCTCTTCTTTACTGCATACAATTGCTAATTTATGTTCATTAACACTTTAGTTAATGCAATTCTAATTTATCAACTGAAGTAAAAGTTCTAGGTTAAGGGTATCAAGAATTTACCCTGGATCAAGTGGTATCAGAGCAGGTTTTCTTGCTGATTGGGTTGCATGCATTAACATTGAACGTTCGTTGAGTTGAGCCATAGACAGTGTCAAGGACATGTATGAGACCATGCTGATGGTGTCCGAGAAAGCGAACATGTTGTATGAGGCTTATGAAAAACAAGCAGCAGAGAACGATGAATTGAAGACACTCCTACAAGAATAAAAGGAGGACAAACATCGGTTGCAGCTTTAGTTGCAAGCCATGATAGAGGTGTCGGAAGAATTGAAGTGCAACAACGAAATTATTCAAGCAGATCATGATCCATTAAAGGCACTCTTATAGGAAGAAAAGAAGGACAAGCAACATTTTCAAGCCACGACAGAGGCGTGGGAAGAATTGAAGCGCAAAAACAAAATTCTTCAAGCATAACATGATGCATTGAAGGCATTCCTATAGGAGGAGAAAGAGGAGAAGTAGTGGTTGCAGCTTCAGCTACAAGTCATGACAGAGGCATTAGAGGAAGTAAAGTGCAACGAAGGCTTACGGAAGCCTTCTTTACCTGTTTCGCAATCGACACCTAAGTAAATAGTGTTGATTTTTATTCAGTTTATTCACATGATATCATTTCAGTTGGAAGTGTGTAGATACCCATCACATGTAACGACATGAGACTCCTCACCAAGATGGGGTACAAAGGAGGATGAATTGGTGTTCGTGACCAAGGCATAACCAAACCATTGGAGGTTTTGCAGCGACCTCGTTATGCAGGTTTGGGGTACACTGACGAAGGATGTTCAAAGGACATTAAGGGCAAACAAATATTGATGAACTCTCCAGGGAAGAGGAATGATGGAGACACTTCGCCATCATCCCATGGCAGTGCATGTTGAAGTGAAAGAGCTAAGGCGAGCTCCCATCACCATGATCGCACCAGAGACCACCATAGAAGGTATAATAAGTCTCAGTATTTCATAGTGCATTTTTATTATAAGAATGTTGATAATCATGGTAGTAAATCATGGCAACGCAAAACGTGTCATTTCTGTGGTTTACATAACCATGCGTTTTCTAAGTGTTGGAAAAGGATGGCAGCACAAAGGAGGATGAGGCATGGAAAGCTGTCTCCCCAACAGGAAAAAAAATTGGTTAAGCAAGTTTGGAGGAAAAATACATTTTGCACCCATTGCGACCAAAATGGCCATCAAAGCGCCATGTGTTGGAGACTCCCTCTAGAGTAGCGCCTTAAAGACAAAGCACCCGTGCATGAACTAGTAGAAAGAGCTGATCGACAAGTGAATCTCCCACAGGGGGATGACACATTCACTTTGATAAGTGAGAAATGGTTTTTCTAGATTGTTTTTCTAGATATGTTAGCTTGACATGGCCATGTTTGTAAATCATATGTTGTGTTTTTAACTATAAAAGTGATGATGTGTTTTTTCCATCACTTGTTTAAGCAACAATGTTATTTTGGCCTTGTTTTTTGAGTCGTGTGATGCATTTCTTTCATGTAAAAGTGATGAGGTGTTTTGCCATCACTTCGAAATGCGACAATGATGTCTTGTCTTGCAATGATAGCTAGGGTGTGATTTCCATTTTGATGTAAGTTTGACCACCGAGTACATGTTATAAAATCATGGCAAGAATGGGAATGTTTGGGTCATAGTTGGTCAATTTGAGCATGTATCTACAGGAGATTGTACTACAGGTTCACAGAAGGTGCAGGTGTTGGTTCATCGCTTAAGGCTTCGAAGAACAAATGTGAAGGATGGAAGAGTGACCTTTTCAGGGCGCTTGTGGTGCAGACATAGTACACAACAATTTTAGATTCTTATTGATGCTTTTGGAGGACCAAAAGCTCCTCAGTGGGGAGGATTGATCTAGGTGGCTCCAAAGATGCACATAGGACAAAGAGGGCTAAGGGAAGCTCAGAAATGGTCAAAATGCAAAGTGTTCAAAACATGCTTGAAACAATTTCAAGTCATAGAGCTCAGTGAGAGATTTTTGATGGTGCAAACGACACTTGAAACCAAGTCTGTATGATCAACTTATGGCTCTTTAAAGTTTGATCAGACAAGGAAGAAGTGGGGCCCATAGGGTGCCACATGGAATCCCAGTCGGCAGGTGGGACCCACACATACATAACAGCCTATTATACCATGACACATGGCACACTAGCATTGGCTCCTTTCCCCTGCACAAAACATTTAATTTAGTTATTAATATAACTATATAAAAACCATACCCAAAAGAAACCAAAACAAACCATATGGTTTGACTTAAATCCCAACCAAATGTTTTAAAAGGTCACATGGGTAATGGTTATTAAAAAAAACATTCAACGTAGAATCCCACAAATTTTGTAAGGTTGTATTTAATACATTTTAAACTTACAGTTATAACATATGAACCATATATATGGTTATAATTTACAGTTATATATATATATGAACCATAACATGTTATATGTTATATAACATGACCATTCATGCCGGCATGAATTAAGGGGTGAGCCACCCAATGCGAACCTGACCCCCCCTAAAATGGGTAATGGTTATTAAAAAAAAACATTTAACGTAGAATCCCACAAATTTTGTAAAGTTGTATTTAATACATTTTAAACTTACGGTTATAACATATGAACCTTATATACGGTTATAACTTACAGTTATATATATATATATATATATATATATATATATATATATATATATATATATGAACCATAACATGTTATATGTTATATAACATGACCATTCATGCCGACCGGAGTTAAGGGGCGGGCTGCCCAATGCTGACCTGAACCCCCCTAAAATCTTAAGATGATGGGTTTAAAAGCTGTTATGTGCAGATTTAGGGGAGGTGAGATTTGATCCCCCAACCTCCCCTAACCAATTCCCAATAATTACCAACGTGCCCAATGACCCACATTGGGAAATCCGTCGTCCATTCACCATTTAAACTCGAAATTTCATAGTACGCCCAGCCCAGGGAGGAGCAGAGAAATGCATAAAGTTCGAGGTGGGCACATTTTTTGATGCAGGTGGAACCACGAGCAGGCTCAGAGACAGGAGTGGAACCATGAGCCTTGAAATTTTCCCAGGGAGATAATTTTTCTCCATGTCGGAATCTAGTCAAGTTTACAGTCATTTTTCACGGTTTTTCACAGGGAATGCAATGGCGAGGTCAAATTCGCCTTTTGAGTTGCAGATTTCCAGTCCACCCATGGAGCAGCTACATGGAGGAATCTAGAGGGAATCTAAAATATTCCTTTTTGCCCCATATCTTCACTTTCTCAGAATTCAGAAATGGACAGTCGATTTTTCACTATTCGACGCCACATATCTAATGGCGCATTCACATTTTTCATCTGAGATTTATATTTTTCGATCACTTTTTGAAGTTAAGTTGCAGGTGTCAGTTTTCAGTGAGTGAGCAGTTGATTTCACACCTTTCAAGGCCATGATTGTGATGGTGATTTTAGATCCAACAACAACAACCATTCTTCAGTCATCTTCAGCATGAGGTATATGATGAGTTGATTTCATGTACTTCTTTGTTCTTGAGATGCTTAGTGCTGTACAGATCCCTATTGATGTATGAGTAGTGAGATCTTGTCTTGCTTTTTTATTGATGTAATTTCTGTCATGGACTTGTATTATGTCTGAGATCCCTTAATGCCATAATGGCGAGATGCTCATGTATGTTGTTTGAGATCCCTTTTATGCCATGTTGGAGGTATACTCCGTGTCACATGTATGTCATTGAGATCCCTTGTTTTCCATGTCGGTGGGATACTCAAAGTCTTTACGTGTGAGTTATTGCAATCCTGATAGGAGTCCCTTTTTATGCATGAGAGTTTCGTAGTGGAACATCTCGTAGAGAGGTCTAGCCACTCCTGCATGAGGGCATTTTCCTTGTATGTCAGAGAAACACGTCCATGTACATCTTCTTCTTATAACACTTAATGCAACGACCTACACCATATTGACATCGAGGCCTAGAGATGTAGTCCCTCCTGGATGAACTCCGTTATCAAACGATATGTTCTTATGATTTCTGATCTTGACATGTTATGCTCCTCTTCTTTACAGCATACAGTTGTTCATTTATGTTCATTAACACTTTAGTTAATGAAATTCTAATTTATCAGCTGAAGTAAAAGGTCTTGGTTAAGGGTATCAATAACTTACCCTAGATCAACAGAGTCTTCCCAAAGAAAATTACGCAGAGGTAGATTTCCCCTAACTGATCTTTATTTAGACAATGGAAAAATTAAACAAGAAACTTTCCATGGCTTCTGATATGTTTTTGAAACTGGAGATTGAAAGATATGTTTTCCATGGCTCATGCACTTCTCGGACACCAGAGCCCATGTGTATAAGGTCTTCGTGAGAGAAAAATTTTCAACTTGAACATCTTCAAATGCGGAAGCAGAGACCTCTAAAGATCTCCCTGGCTAAAATATTTTGGCGAAAATATTGTTTTGTTATAGAGATGTCGGTGCTTTAGATGTCCATGTTCTCTGCTATCTATATGAAAGAAATTGGGTAGCCTTGCTATATTTCACTATGGATGCATCTAGAAGGCACTATAGAACATACTATGGAGGCAATACAATCCACTCCTGCAATAAATTATACAAGTGATAGTAGTTTTCCTGCAATAAATTATACAAGTGATAGTAGTTTTCCTGCAATAAATTTTACAAGTGATAGTAGCTTTGGGCATACAAATTAAATTAGCTAAATTACACTTAGAAGCATACTAAGCCCACAAAAGTAGCTTTGGGAGGGCACATACTATTAACATTACAACCATTTTCCTTCTGACATATTAGCATGATATAATGATAAGCGACATGGTTCAAGCTTGCATGTCATGTTATGGAAATAGAGTGGTATAGAGTGGTCAGGCACGTGACTCCCATGCCATGTTATGGAGATAGAGTGGTGAGGCACGTAGCCCTCATGTGAGGGGCCTCTTTTTTAACCTCATTTTTTTATTCAATTCTTATGTTTAAAAAAACACTTTAATGACTTTGGGGAATTCTTTTTTAACTTGATTTTTTTTAACTTAATGACTTTGTGGTATTTACCGAAGTTGTGACAACTGCATGTATCCTCAGTGAACAAGTCTCATCATGGACCTTTGAAATTGAGGTCGCCTGGACAGTTAAAACCACCCATTCTGTGGCATTTAAGTTGGTTACATAAATTATATGGAGAGTATTATAACTCATATGTCCTCCACAAGGAATTTCTGACCGGAAATTTCGTAGAAAGAATCCATTTTTTGCTGCACAAAAATCTGCCATTGGTTGGAGACATAACTTTAAAGAATCATTCCAACATAAGAGGCTGTGCAGTGTGTGTTGTTTGGGGTAATAATAGTAAACCGATCGCTTCAATGAATCTTAACCCAAATTTTGTGTTGTAGCCTGTTATTTTTGTCGATTTTTGTTTAAATATCAGCTTTGCAAGAAATTTACTTTTATCCTTATTATTTAAATATAATTTTTTTTTTTTTTCAGAAAATATAGGTGTCAATTTTATCCATTTTATTTAAATATAATTCTTTTGCTGAAAATTTAGGTGTTAGTTTTGTACCTATTGCTTAATTATTCAATCTTTAACAAAAAATTACGGGATTCACTATTGAGTGGATCATGGATTGGAGAAATTTGGAGGACATTGACTTAATTCGATTTCAACTTGTCTGAAAGATTACTATTATTTGACAAGAATATCCAAATTAAAGCTTTTATACTTTGGCCATGGGCTTTCACATTTCTCTGGGATCTGCTAGAGGCATTATGCATCTTCAAAGTGAGGCTAATCCTCCCATCTTCCACCGTAACATGAAGGCAACCAACATCCTACTAGATGATAATTCTAATGCAATAGCTGCATATTTCAGATTGTCAAAGCTTGCACCATAGTCAGATATGGAAGGTTCAACGGTCATGTATCAACTGTAGTGAAAGGAACTCCAGTAAGAAACAAAACTTGAAATGATACATGCGTGAGACTTGTATTTTTTAAACCATGGTGATTTTAATTTGTATTTACAAGAAATGGATAACTTTGTGTATTTTTGTAGGGCTATCTGAATCCAGAGTACTTCTTGACTCATCAACTGAATGATAAGAGCGATGTATATAGTTGTGGTGTGGTCCTTCTGGAGCTCTTGACACTCCACAAGGGTCCCTTTTTCTTTCTTTTTCTTTTCTTCTTCCTCTTTGGATAGGGAGCCATGGGTAGGATTTATCTCTTTGGATTCTTTGGTTTTATGAAGTGGGCAGAGAGCCTAATTCTATGTATTCAGTTTTATAGATCGTTAAGGTGGGCATCACATGTTTTACGCTTTAAGTGATTCATGGGATTCGAACTCGTAACCTCATGTGGCAATTGATACTCTCTAATCGTTAACCCAAATCTGCCTCGTCAATACGGGAAAACAGGATGCAATTAAAGTGGAATTGTAATTGAATTCCCCGAGGACAACCATATTAAAAAAATCAGGTTGGTAGCTAGACTGAAACTGCAATATAAGTGCCCACTAACGCACCTGTCTTGGGAATTCCGATTTGCAGGTAGGCCTGAAACTCAAACAAGGATTGGCCTGAGATACCCAACTTGAATAGATTAGCTCAGCTACTGGCACTGTGATATCGGAGAATTTGCTAAGCAATAGTTAAATAATGTTAGTTTTTAGGACGATTCGAAGGGAAGAGCTTTTTATTTGATGGTTTGGTGCTCATCAAACTCGGGTCAAATCCAGCTCTGCCCTTAGGCATCCACATTCTCACAGCTAATTTACACATTTTTAATAATGACTATCTATCCACTTACGAATTGGCTCATCACACCACCTTTGTGTGAGTTGAAGAGAGGGTGCCGAAATTAACACAAACTAGAATAAGTCACTGTTTTATTCTGTTTTATTTAGGACTGTAGTAATGGACTGAAATATCAAAAAGGGATCACAAAGGGAACGGAGGCATGAGGCACAAACACTACAAAATCACTACACCGAAACCAGATATTAGTGGGAGACTTGAGCACAAACACCACAAAATTGTTAATAAAAGACTAAGAGAAAACCTCCACCATGTAATCCACCATGTGACCCCAAGAGCTACCTATGTATCACACAACACGTGCCCTATTTTAAGTAAAAAAAAATAGAGTGGGGTTAGCATATACATTGCCTCAAATAAGAGTAACATAACTATCCCAAAAAGCTATCCCTAACTTAAACAAATCATACCAGTAAGTTAGCAGAGTTCTTCCATGATCTACATAACTGGCTTCTATAATCTGTACTATTGTTAATGACAACAACATTGCACTCCGAATCTATTTTAGTTTCTATAAATTGATCTTCATGCACATTATAAGCATGTTCTGGATCTCTTAATAAGCCTATCATTAGTCTCAGTTGTGCCACAATAAGTTCTAACGTATTCTATTAGTATATGAGCATTGTATAAGAATGTATCATACCTCCATGCTAAGAGAGAAGAGGTTTGGGCTAAGTGGTAGCATATATCTCTAGAAACCATTCAAATGATAAACTGCATGGTTGATATTTAAATGCAGCATGCCTGATCTTAAAATACTTTGTTATAAAGCATATGCTCATTAGTTTAAGTTGAATATGAATCTAGATACTTGTGAAAATTGAATTTAATTGTATAAGAGTATCAATACTTGTAGAAACTAATTTAGCCTTGAAACATTTAATAGTGTGATTATGTAAATACTATTACATTTGAAAAATCGTTGGTTCTAGTTCTGAGGTGAGGCAAGATTAGAGGTTAGAGTAAGGGGGAAATAGTCACGAGATAAATAATTACTTATGCTTCTTCTCATATTGATATCATTGTAAATACAAAACTTGTTTACTTGCAACCAGTGTCTAGTATGTAGCAATGAAGTCAGGATTGTTGTCATATAGTTGGATCCACTCTGAAGTCTTAAGTCCTGAAACAAGTCTTGGTCTTCTGGTGTTTCTTGTATTAAGTATACAAAACATCAGGCTATGAATCTATATTTGTATACGATCTATAGGGTACGATCGATGAAAAGAGCGGAGATACCAGTAGATGCTAAAGCACTATAGCATAACATCATGTCTTTGTCTTCTGTCATCGAATAGAAATTTCACTGAAAATAGTCTGTATGTTTATGAAATAAATTGCCTTCCTTCTCCTCATGCCATCACTAGTGCAAGATATATACTTTCGGGTAGAAAAATGTCTAACGCTTCCTTAAGGAAGCTGACTTATTCCTTCCTTCTTGAATGCAACCTTCCTGTATGAAGAATCATAAGCGCCTTGGTTTTACCCATCCCAGGCTTAAGGAAGGGTAAATCATCTGGTGGTTTCTTTTTTGCTTTCAGGCTAACAACTATAAGATGTAGTCTGTAGAGTCTATCTGCATTTTTGGCATATCTATATAACTGCAATACCTTTCCTTCTTGATAGAATAACCACTGGCGCGTTAGTCTTAAGTTTTTGTTTGAGCTATTTTTGGAGGAAATTGTGAAGATACTCGTATGCTCTTGCATATGTAACTATGCAATAGGTTTCTTTTCTTGGATTATTGTTTAGTTTCCTGGCATTATGTTAACCTAGTGTTTAGTTTTGGTGAAGTTTCACCTAGTAATTCGCCTACATTTGACCCTTTTCTCCTTTTTTCCTCACCTAGGTTGTGTGTTCAGTAATTCATGGTCTTGATTTGCCCTATCTTTACTTACAATGATTTTGTTGCTTGCATTTGACCATTTCTCTCTTTCTGCCCTTCGTCCTCATCCAGGTTGTGTTTTCGGTAATTTATGGTCTTGAGCTACCCTAGATTTACTTACAATGATTTATTTGCTTGTTTTTCAGGCTCATTGGCTAGGGTTCAAGCATTTTTTTAATATATAAGTCTACAGAAGGTGCTTTTAGAATAAATAGGCAGTTTTTCTTCCCCCTATTGTAGTTTCCCTGCTCATCTTTTAGTCTCCCATTCATTTCACAGGCTTGTTGTTCATCACTACCTTGTTTCCATTTTTCAGTCTCCCATTCATTTCACAGGCTTTTTGTTCATCGGTACCTTGTTTCTATGGACCTCCCAGTAATACCAACAAGAAACCATCAAATCTGGTCTTTCAATCTCCCATTCATTTCGATAAATGCAATAAGAACATAATTATGAACTCTGGTATGTTTCGGCATCAGCTGGAACTCAGCATCAACTATAATTTCTAGATTTGATTCAAGTTGTTCAAGACATGGTCCTAGCTTTGTAATAGACATACTTGAACCTAAGATACCTACTTTGAAGTTGAAGGTAGGGGCTAGTTGCCATGCAACCTCCCTTGTTAAATATGAATTAGCCAATGCCACGTAACATTAAAAAAAACCCAAGATGCTTGATACACTATGAGGAAAAGACCCTATAGCGGAGGTTATAAAGGAGGTTTTTAGTGTTAGAAAATTGGCCAAAATTATCAAAAAAAAAAATTGCTACAACATTTGTTTTTGGTAACGGAGGTTTTGACGGAGCTTCTAATGGAACTTCAACACAACTAAAAAAAATTGGGCAGCTGAAGGTTTTTATGGATGTTTTTCTTATTGGTGCACGATTCATGTGTGAATGCACCGATGTATTTTAATCGGTACGCACTGATGCTATAAAAATACCAAGCACTGAGATGGAAAACAAATTTCTGAAGCCCTAGGGAATTTAGCAAAGTCCCGGTGCATGTCACCAACAAATATGCACCGAGCCGATAGAAGGTGCATGCACCAGTATATTCAGATTATAGTTGTAAAGCACTTAGGAATTTAATGCAAACAATATTGGTGCATTAAAAATACAAATGCGCTGGTGCATGCACCTTCTATCCACCCAGTGCATATGGGTTGTGTACACGCCCCATGTCGTTAAGGTGTAAAAATGCATTGAAGTGTTAAAGGCAAACCATATCGGTGCATGTAATGCCTATCCGCCCGAGTCGTAGTCGTTGATAAAGCGCACCGGGAATTCTAATTGGTATTGATATTTGGTGTGGTGCTCATAGGTTGTAGCAACGCACCGGTGGGCAGTATCATACACACACACTGGTGTTCATTTTCTATTTTTTATAAACATCGACCTGTGATAGTGAAATTATTGTGATTTTTTAAAATTCATTATTCATCAAAAGTCGACACATGTCTTATAACAATATTCATATCAATTAAATTTTTATTAGTGCATTTAAATGTGATGTTTGGATAAAAAATTTATATCATCGTATTTCGCATCTCTTCATTATAATATTTAATCAGTGGTGTAACATTTCACAACGACAACGGAGAATGCAATAGAATAAATTAAAACGTATATATATATATATGTTAGCCCCCTAATTTTCTCTCTTTTTTCCATTTTCCCCTTCCTAAATCATAACCATTTACCACTGTTTTACCTCTTTTATGCACCCTCATCTTGCACCAGTCCAAGCACGGTGACATATTTCGTATAAACTTTATTTTTCATATTTTTAATTCAACTTAGCATTAATTAATTATTTATTACATGATTTCTTACTTTTAATCACTCTTTGTAACTTATTGATATCTCCAATGTTTATTTGGTAGTTAGAGTACTTACCGTGACCGTTGATCCTAGTGCAGGATCATATCTTACACCGTTGCCAACATAACAAATCCTTGCAGCAGATCCGAACCTCTTTGATCACCGCCTCGTTCTGAGTAGCTTCAGCCACGACAACAAGATCAACCCAAAGGCAACCGAGACAAAATCTGTGAAGGACGAAATCTGGAGATTGGCTACGGCCAGTTTTGCTAAAATATCTAATTTTGAAGGTCGAAAAGCTAAATTCTGTGTTTGGTTATGTAATTGGTTGAATGATCTATTTTGGCCTTTGGCCAAAGATCTATATAATGTAGAATGTAAATAGGACTAAAGGCTAAGTTTTTGATAGTAGAAGAGAATAGAGACATAGCCAAAGAGGCGGTAACAGGTTGCTGTATTTTGTTATTGCCTGAATCTGGGCTGGATGATGTATTAATGTATGTACTTGCCTCAGTGAATTAATAAAAGGGAGCTCTGCCTCATGTTTCGCAAATTGCGTTTCTGTATTTGAGCTGATGAATTGATTAAGGTACTAAGCAACGTTTTTATTTAAAAGGGAAACGTGCAGGTTGGCTAGGGCCCAGCAAACCCAACAGGTTTACCCCATTTCTCGTTTTCCTTTCATTTGTGTTTACATTGTCAAGTGTGATTTAATTTTAAGCACATGCATTCCTGTCTGAGTGAAAGCGGATCCGTTGCGTGAAGTAGAAAAATTTCCTTTTCCTGCAATTTCCTTTACTGCACTTGATTTCAGATTGGTTTTCCTCCGCCTGGTCCAAGCAGGAGAAATAACCCTACACCAGTGCACGTTGGTGTGATATCTCCTTTTCTGCAATTCTGTTTTATTGGTTTTCCCACCTGGTCCAAGCAGGAGAGATGAACCTACACCAGTGCATGTTGGTGTGATGAAGCAAGCCTTCTTAGTCTACTTCCCGCAATCTTCTTTCTTTCATTAAATGCTTATGACAGGATAAATGTATATTGATTGTTTCTTTATTCCTGCACTCTGTTAAGATCAGAAAAATTCACTTTTTATGTGTGCAATTTGATTTAACAATATAATAGCACTTGCAATAATTAAGCACTCATTTTAAGAATTAAATGCTAAGTGCAGGAAGCTTTGATCCGGTGCAAGAACTATTTTCCTGCCATGGGATCTGAGTGCTTCGAATGTGGAAAAGTTCAAGCCCTTGCATGAAGTAAAAAGCCTTTAGTAAAGACACCATTTATACCTTATACATAGATCTCTATTCTTGCACTAGTGCAAGTAGACTGCGATAGTGCAGGACAGATTAGCACAAGAAGGAAATCTCTAAAGGAGTAGGTTTAAGGGCCCATCTGATGAGACTACTAGTGTCTTTGCTAAAGAGAAACACACACTCAGTAGTTAAGCAATAATTAGCTGGAGTGATTTCCTTTTATCTTTAATTCCCTCTTGCAAATGCATTTTTTCTTGTTCCAGTCCTAGATTATTTTGATGGTTCAAGTTGCCTTTTTCTCTTTTTAATTTGATTCTGCAATCTTTCCTTTAAAGAAGTAGGGAATTATATTAGGAAGATTCATACCATCTCTGGCTTTGCCTGTGCTTTGTCTCTAAGTTTACAGATCCCCCGGGTTGACAAATTAAGTGTTGAGGAGTTTGCATAAGTGTAATTCATGCACCCAACATTTTGGCACCGTTGCTGGGGAGGCGATTTGATTTGGTAAGAATTTTCTAATTATACAATAGAGGTAATTTTTCCCTTATTTTTGTAGTATTGTTTGGAAAATCTTATTTGAATGAATTTTACTGGTTTTAATTGATTTATGACAACATTTTTTACTAGAAGTTGTTTGTTATTTTTCTTTCTTTTTTTTGAAATGAATGCCTAGAAAACGTAAGGGTTCGAAGACCACTAAGGGCCAAAATAATTCTGAAAACAATTCTCATATTGGGTCTCCTTCTATAAGCAGGAAGCCCAATCCAATTCAAACCCATCACGTAGGAACAATCCACCTGGATTCTAGTGATAACAACTCAGGTGTGGTTCAGCCTGTTGAGAGCGGTACAAGTAAAAGGGAAACAATGGTGGACCATGAAGATCATTTGGAAGGGACTGGTGAAAACCAGGTAAGTAAAGAACAATCCACTTTTGTGTTTCCAATTGTGGATCCTGATACTGTGGCGCAAATGAAGAATATTCCACCATCAGCTCTCCCTCATTTCCATGGTAAAGTTCATGAAGATCCTGACTCTTTTCTATTCGAGTTTGATATTCTGTGTAGAAGTTATGATTATTCAACTGACGCTCAGAAGTTAAGATTATTTCCTGTTACTCTCAAGGACTCAGCTCTACGCTGGTTTATGGGGTTAGGAGGAAACACTATAACCTCTTGGGATCAGATGAAGAGAGTGTTTTTGTCTAAATATCAAGAATATTGCAAAACTCGGGACATGCAGGATGAGATTTTTACAATCATACAGGATGATGATGAAACTCTTGAAGATTACCTAGAAAGATTTATGTATATTTTACAAAGGTCAAAACTTAAGTTTGATCCCAGTACTATTAGAACCTTGTTCTTAAGAGGACTTACTGATAATGCTAGAAATAATTTAAATCTGTTAGGACAAGGTGATATTTCTCAGCAAACTTTTGAACAAATTTGTGAATTATGCAGGAAATTTTCAATAAATCAGTATATATCTGGTAGAGGAACTCAAAATAGAAATAGAAAAACTGAATCTACTGATGTTATGATTATTGGACTAGAAAATAAAATGGAAAACATGAAAATTGATATAATGAATACTGTTACCAAATAGTTAGACTCTTTAAAATTTCAGCAAAAACTCATGAAGGAACAAGAGTCATTATGTATTTTCTGTCCTAAATGTAGAGACAAGCATCCTCCTAAAGAGTGTCCTCTTAATTTGAAAGAAACTAATAAGTGTGCTATTTGTGCAGAAGACCATGTCACAGAAAAATGTCCCTCTATACCAGGACTTAAAGTTGTATTTACAGGGGGACAACCTAAAGCTGAATACTTGTATGCTATGGGGGCAAGAAGGAATTGGCCTCAAGTAGGTGCAAGTATGGCTCCTGAATTTTCTCCACACTATTTTGGTTATAATTCACATGCATATTTTTATCCTAACACTCATCAGCAGTGGCAGTATGAGAGTCAATATCAGCATGGGCAACCTTCTCAACCATGGCAACAAGGTTGGAGAGGGCCAACTCATTCTCCATACTCCTACCAGCCACCTATGCAGTCATATCCATCTACGCATACACCTTATTCAATGCCTCAACTTCCGAGTCAATGTACTCCACCATTGCCTTTACCTCCACCCTTTCGACCTCCTCAGTTGCCTGCTCAACCTATGCCCAATCCTAACAATAATAAATTAGTGCAAATGATCTATGTAACAAACCCACCTTTACCATTCTAGTACCAGTCTATCCCAGTTGGGGTTCATGATATTCAATTAAGATCGGGAAGGACTATAACATCAGAAAATCAGAAGCAACCTATAGTGATTGTTGAAGAGAAAGGAGAAGAGAAAACTCTTAACCATTCTCCGAAAGTTGTCGCTAAGCAGCCCTTACCCTCTGAATCCTTGCCATCTTCTTCTAACTAGCCTCCCTTCCCAGAGAGGCTAGTAATGGAAAGAAGTGAGTCTATTTCTGAGACTAGTTTGGCATCTGAGCTTCGGAATATTTTCATTAAGATACCTTTGCTTCAAGCCATTAAAGAGATCCCCATTTGTACCAAGATTATTAAGGAACTCTGTCTCAAGAAACCCGGGAGGAAGAGATTGGAACCCCAAACCATTCAATTTGTTGGTAGGGAAGCAAAGTTGATGACGAGATGTGTGTCTATGGAAAAATATACTGATCCTGAAAACCCTGTTGTCTCAGTTCAGATTGGTAATGTCCTTGTCTCTAATGTTCTTATAGACCTGGGGGCAGCCATTAATGTCATGACTAAGCAAACCATGGATCAACTTCGGTTATCTCATCTTCGCCCTACTCCCACTGTGCTTGAATTAGTAGATAGATCTAAAATTAAGCCAGAAGGAGTATTGGATGATATGATCATCTCATTAGATTCTTGGGAATATCCTGTTGATTTCATTGTGCTCCAACCAAAGAACCCAATAGGAGGACATCCTTGATCTTGGGTCAACCATGGCTTGCTACGGCCAATGCATATATTGGATGTCGTTCCGGTGATATGTATATTTCGCACGGAGATTCTAGGAAGAAAGTTACCTTATACCCCCCTGCCAGATCCATTCAGGACCTTCGAGATACTTTATGGTTGGATCAAAGAAGTGATGAGGAGACTCAGTCCATTTCCCTTATCCATCATTATACTGGGTCTTCACAAGAAGATGAGATTCAAGATTTCCTGAATAATCTAGACACTATGCCTAATTTTGAGCCATTGAGCCAGATTTTCAGCCTAGATTTTCAAGATAATCATGATTCTCATTCTTCTGTACCGCTGCATTTGACCACTCCCTTGAGTACTCCTGAGCCTGACACTACTCTTGTTGACATTAGCCCTGGTAAATCCTTGCATATTAGTTCAGATTTGGACTCATATCAGCAGGTGCAGCTTGTGAATTTTTTGCAAAACCATCTTAGTGCCTTTGCTTGGGGCTATGAAGATATGAAGGGTATTCTTCCTAAAACTTGTACACATCATATCTATATTCAGGAAGGAACCTGACTTGTTCGATAACCCCAAAGGTGAATGAATCCAACTCTAAGAGATATTGTGAAGGAAGAAGTACATAAACTCTTAGATGCCGGTTATATCTATCCTATTTACGACAGTCAATGGGTCTCTCCATTAGTGCTAGTGCCTAAGAAAGATGGAAGATGGCTTATTTGTATTGATTATCGAGAATTAAACAAAGCCACTCTCAAAGATTACTTCCCTCTCCCTTTCATTGACTAGGTGCTTGATACCCTTGCAGGAAAGAAATATTTTTCCTTTTTGGATGGCTTCAGTGGCTATAACCAGATACAGATTGCACCTGAAGATCAGGATAAAACTAGTTTTACATGTCCATGGGGTACATTTTCTTATAAATTTCTTCCCTTTGGTTTATTTAATGCCCCAACTACCTTTCAAAGGGAAGTCCTGGCCATTTTTGCTGATCTAGAATTTGTAGAAATTTATATGGATAAATTTTCTATGTTTTGTGATTCTTTTCAGGAAGCTCTCAAAAATATGGAGAAAGTACTTCTCCGTTGTTAGGAAGCCCATCTTGCCTTGAGTGAAAAGAAATGTATATTAATGTGCAAAGCAAGAGTGGTACTTGGCCATTTGATTTCTGGTAAATGTATCCAGGTTGATCGAAAAAAGATTGAAATCATTCTGCATCTTCCTGCACCCAAAACTCAAAGGAAAGTAAGAGGTTTTATAGGACATGCTGGTTACTATAGAAGATTCATTGAAAATTTTTCTAAGATAGTTGCCCCTCTTTTCCGACTTCTAGCTAAGGATAGTGAATTTTCTTGGTCCACATCTTGCCAACATACTTTTGAAACATTGAAGGAAAAGTTAGTACAAGCACCAGTTTTGAGAGGTCCTAACTGGTCCTTGCCTTTTCACATTTCCTCTGATGCTTTAGATTTGGCTATTGGCGCAGCTTTAGGACAAGAGGAAAATAATAAATCCTATGCTATTTATTATATTAGTAAGAATTTGTCTTCCGCTGAATTAAATTATACAGTTACAGAGAAAGAGTTTTTAGCTGTAATTTTTGCAATTAATAAGTTTAGGCACTATATTACAGGATATGAAGTATTTGTACATATTGATCATTCCGCGATTAAATATTTGATGAACAAACCATTGACTAGCGGTAGAGTGACTAGGTGGTTGCTATTGTTTGTAGAATTAATGGCACTATTGTTGATAGATTCATAAATTAATGTTGTAGCATATTTTCATTCTAGATTAGATAATCCGCAACTAACCCTATTAATGATGATTTTCCTGATACACATTTTTTCTATGTCAAAAGATTCTCCGTGGTTCATTGAGACATTGCTAATTATTTGGTTACCGAGTGAACACCACCCACTCTGGTTCTGAAAAGGGAATATTATCTTAAAAGTGCCGCATATTCCTAGATTCAAGGAGACATTTTTACACCGGTCCGTACATGATTGTCCCGGGAGATGTGTGAGACATTAGGAAGTGTTTGATATATTGAACCACCATGATGAACCCTAGGGAGGCCATCAAAATACAAGCTGACCGGATACAAAGTATTGTGTGCTGCGTCATGACCTTCCCTTGTTTAAGGATGCCAAATGAAGATGTCGCTACGTACAACAAACAAATGGGCCACTTCAATCAAACGTTGAAATGCCTTATGCGCCGTTATAATTGAGCCATTTGAAAATGGGCTATTGATTTTATAGGGCCAATAAATCCAACGTCATTAAATAAAAAGTATATTTTGTTTTGCCGTATTTTACTACATAATGGTATGTAATCAGTTTCTTGCTACAAAAGTTGTTGTTGGATTTTATTTTTACCAAAATAAGCGATTAGATTTGGTGTTCCTAGATAAATTGTTTCTGGGCAGGTCCCAGAATTTATTTAACCCATAGTGTGATGGAGCAATACAATATCCGGTAGATGAAATCCACATCGTATCACCCAGAAATGTCAAAGGAAATCCAAAACAAAAGTGACTGAACTGGTTCTACATAGACAATAAATACAAGAAACATCAGTCAAGATTACTGTGAAGCTGGGTGTACATAGAACCACTTGGAGGAATAGCACGCGATACACCATATGGACGGCATATGGCAAACAAAATTGCTACTAATTAATCGATCAAAACTTTTAGAACTAAATGCTTAGAATTAGATATCTTCCAGTGTTAACAACAAATACCTTTCCAATTAAGCAGAGTTAGCTAATCTCATAGGGATGTTGTTCAATAAAACATACTAATTCAGCAAGAACACAAAATGTGGCATGATGTCTATTCTAAAAGAATTCAACCAGTGATCGTCGGGTGCCCTTTTTTATTCTTTGACGAAAATTATTAAAGGAAATTCATACACGTTGATGGGACCTATGAAATGACCCAGTATTGGAAGAAATGGACAGAAAGAGAACTAAAACACGATGAAGTAAACCAGTATTTCAAAATATATATATTAAAGAAGTATTTTAGCCACTTGCTAGTAGTATTTAAGCATCAACTCCAATAGCAATCGGGAAAGTAGCGGTAATTGGTAATACCAATTTTTTGAAAATATGAGTTCTTCTTATTCTTAAAAATAAAAATAAAAAATAATAAAACAAAAATTAAAAAAAAAAAAAAGAGTAAAGAAAAAATATTTTCCTGTAATTATGAAAATTAGTTCGCTGACATGATTGTAGAAGGATCAACCTAAAAACCAACTTGCTGGAAGGAAGATCAAAAATTTCTAATAAAAAGAGAATGTTACGTGATGTTTAGATATGCTAGCGACCACCAAGTAAAATCAGGTTCAGTAGGACCAACCTTTGTATAATTGGGGTAATTAGCATGGATATTTTTATTCAAGTAATGCTTAATTCTTGTTGTTGTTATTTTTCTTTCACCAGTATAGGCAGACCTTCCAGAAAATTTTCTGCCTTTCTTCATATTCCACTTTCTTAATATTCCCTCAGTTTTCTTCTTAATCCCAGAATGATTAAACTTCCCATATTCTTCTGAATTTACCCTGTCTGTTTCGTAAAACCCCACTTTACCCTTGAATTTTCTCCCTATCCAACTTCTGTTTATCCCCTCTTGTGGTACTATTCCTGGAATCCATGTAACATAATTCCTTCTCATTCTTAAATTTCCCTTTTCCCACTTCTTTATTCCCTCATGAATTGCAGGATCTCGTGTACAAAGAGAAAAAGGATATGCTCTGAAACATCAAGAGAGGGTGAAGCAAATTTCTAGTATAAATTGAGGAAGTCATGTTGGAATTCCAGCCTATATTTTACTTAAATTTCCTGTTCTTTTTTCAAATATTATGCTTGCACTAGTGCAAGAATTTCATCCTATATAATAAGTGCAAGAAGAATGGTACCAACAAGATGGCATAATTTAAGCAGTGCAGGCAGACCGGTGCAAGTATGCACCCTGTCAGAAACACAATACAATTTGTTCTTTTCATAGCATATGTCATAGGAAAGTGGTCATCATGAAGGTTTATGAGAAATTCTTTCACTTAGTCGAGAATTACTTGTGTTATCACATTAAATAGGAGAAAATTTAAAGTAAAAGGTGTTTTTAAGTTACGATTCATGATCATTTTTAATGAATGTCGGTACCAGCAAGATGGCATAATTTAAGCAGTGCAGGCAGACCGGTGCAAGTATGCACCCTGTCAGAAACACAGTACAATTTGTTCTTTTCATAGCATATGTCATAGGAAAGTGGTCATCATGAAGGTTTATGAGAAATTATTTCACTTAGTCGAGAATTAATTGTGTTATCATATTAACTAGGAGAAAATTTAAAGTACAAGGTGTTTTTAAGTTACGAGTCATGATCATTTTTAATGAATGCTAAAGTTCTTTTTCTGAATTATGAAGGAGTGCAGAAATTTTTAACCGTTGCTGAGGATATTATTTCCCCTTTCTTCCATAATCCCAGATGTCCTTCACGCGCAATGATTACCTCACCTAGCCGTTAAAAACACCACCGCAAATACCAATCCGGCATGACCTCAAAGATGCCATGTATTCACGGCTATTTCAGTGGAATGAATAGATGATAAGATGGAAGGGATGGTGGACATTTGTATCCCTATTTATGAGAATCAATTTTCCTAGTGTTGAATGTAAATTTTTGATTGCTCATAACCGTTAAGTAGTGATGCCGCCTGTTTAAAGCGAACCCTTGTCTCTCAATATGGTAGAACATACCGCTGAGTTTCATAATAGTCTTGCACTATTGTGAGACTCTGGTTTTCTTAAATTTTTGCAAAATTTTTATGGGAATGACCATGAAGTGGCCCTAAAGTTTTCCAAAAGTTTCAGAAATGGCCGAGTACAAACTGGGCCTATAAAATTTAAGGTTATGGAGGAGTTTATAGCAGTAGCGACAGGTTTGAAAAATACTAGTGAGCAGTATTTTAAAAATCAGAAACTAGAGAGGAATCGATGGCAACGTTTCATCGTCGAAAAGAACATGAAGGTAGATTGGAAGAAATGGATTCCATGCAGTGCCCTATTGGGACAGTGGCGGGACATCCTTTTCATCCTACAAAAATTCGTGACCTATGAGGGAAGGTACTTCCTTACTTTTATGTACCATTTTAGGTTGTTGCAGCATTTTGAAGGTGGCTAGCACGTCCAGTGGAGGATTGATTTCCCCTAATTTTTTCTTAAGACCTTGGAAAAATGGCCAAAGTTGTGCAGGATGCATGGGCAAACCAAGCCGACAATAAATTATATCACCACGGTCTGATAAAAATTTTGGTCCAAAAACAATTAGAAATTAAAGGCATGACCTAGGAGGCACTGTGAAAACAGCTACATAAAAAGAAAGCTATTGGAAAGGAGATAGAGGACCCCGCCAACACAAGCAAGGGTCTGAGTAAGAATGAAAAGTGGAGTCCTTCTTGCACTAGTGCAAAAAGGAAATGGCTGAGAAAATCAACAAAAGAAAGGACCCCATCTCCAAATAAGAGGAAGACAGCTAGTGCACCTATTAAAGAGACTCCTTCTACGACACCAGTACAGACAAAAACAACCAAAGAGGACAACCTGTCAGTCCTTGCAGACGCATCAAAATCTGTAGAAGTTGAAGATGACACTCTGTTGGCCGATTTTATTAAAAAGGCCCCGAAAAAGAATGAGGAATCTAGTGCAGGCAAAGAACCACAGTCCCCACAGGACGTCGAATCCCCTCCTGCACCAATGCAAGAAGAAGAATTGGAAGAAGAAGAGCAAGAAGAAGAAGAAGAAGAAGAAGAATAAAAGGAAGAAGATTTTTCTAGAACCATGACAGATACTGAGGTCCCTAAGGTAGACACTGTTAGCTCCCTGTAATTTTCAAGATTCGAAAATACAAAAAAAGAAGAGAGAACACTTGAACCACTTTGGGATTCTAGGATCTAGACCTCCTGAATCCGGAGAGGGATCTCTCCAATAAGTGCAAAGATTGATTTATCTTTAAAGTTTTTGGGTAATGATATTAGGTTAGTTATGAATACCGAGGGGTTTTTTTTTGTTTTGGATGGTTGAGCATGATTATTAGTTGAGTGGAAAGTCCTAAATGGGAAGAGTTTCAAAGGTGTGAAGTTGCAAGCAATCAGAACAAGATTTGGCTAAAACGATAGATATAACGCTAGTTTTTAGTCCATTGGGCTATGGAGTCATAATAGGGCTTTTAATTGTACAACAATTCAAGAGTGATCCAAGGGGAAAGTCATCTATATCACAGGATCTCTGAGATAAAAATGATGGAATGGAACAATAAAAGTGTTGGAGGGGTGGAAACAGATAATAATTTCAACAAGTATTTATAGTCCATCCAAACAAGAAAAGGCCTTTTAAGCAACTGTTTAAAACCAACCAAAGGGCAGGGCTCACCATAAACCTCTTTGGACAAGCTCGTATTAAAGATAACTCAAGAGACAAACAATCTAGTAATCCGCAAAATTACTTTCAGAAAGGATGAAAACAAATAAGAGAAACAAAGTGCAACTTAAGATCAGATAAGATACTTTTAAATCTAGTCTGCTTTCAGCATACACTTAGGGAAACTTTCAGAATCTACCTTTGGAGAAAGAATCTAGAAAACAGGGCACACCATCACTTTTCTAGTCTAACTTTACTAAGAAGGTAATGAAAATAACATTCAAGAACAATGTTTAAATCAAACAGTAGGACGAGGGAACGCCAGCATTCTTAACTGTTTAAACTGTATTAAATTATTCTTAAATAAACAATTTGGAGAAAAACATTGAGATAAAGCTTAACAGTCAGATAAGGGTATTGTAAACAGTAAATCCTAACTCTATGCTTACTATTCTTTATCAAAGAATAATGGACAAAATGGCATACATGAGAGGAAAAAAAATAATAAAGAAAGAAGCACTTCACCAATGATATAGACCAGGATCCCAAGAAACAACTTGTATATTGATGTCAATCCAGTTACAATCTTCAAGTCCAATGTTTCAGTTTAGCAATCATCTTCACTTCTCAGCCTAACTTAGTTAACTACAAACAGAGCTTCAAGAGCCTTTGAACACTATTTACAGGTAGAAGTTTTGAGCACAAGTATATTTCAAAGTTCTACAACAACCATTGTTTCATCTTCTACAAAAGTTTTTATAGAAGAAATGAGGAGGTGGGATAGGATAAAAGATCTCCCAGGTTCAATTAATACAAATTAATACTTCTCGGCCTTTAAGGGGCTGGATGGAGAAGTTTACAGATACTTCCTCTATATTAATTGTTTTACATTAAGAATTAAGCTCGGTGGGGTGATTTTGTTGACTTTAAGGCCTTGTGTCATCTTTGTAATAACTCTGCTGATTTTTTGCAATAAATCTTTTGGCTTGAATTAACTGTTCGGCTATCGTGAGGCAAATATCCTCTATTCTGGTCATTACTCGGCCTCTGTTGAATGCTGCGAGGCTACAGGTGGCTTTGGTAGCTAAGAGGAATTAATTAGCCTCTGATGTGGCAGTGGAGGCATCCTCTGTCTAATAAATATTTTTGTTTTTCCTTTAACTGTGTTTAATTTTGTGGATTAGGCTTTTGGTTGTCGATCTTAGCCGTAATCCACCGAAACAGTGATTTAACCTTCAATTCTTCAGTTTTGCTGTGGTTAGGTCTTCAACACTGATACTCTTTTAAATTTTACTGTGTCTTGTTGATGTGTAGGTGTACAAAGGGTTCATATGGCATCAGTGCCCATGAAACACTGATGAAACGTGGCATCGAACCCTGTAGATGGATTTTCTTTTATGAACAAAGGCATGGGGGATCTTCATCCTTGGCCTTTGGTTTTCCTTTAATATAATAGAAAAAACCTTTGAAACCTGAAAAATACAACAAAAGTTAATAAAATCCTGCATATATTTGGGTCAGACTGCTTGAGAGGCTGGGATTAGAGCGTGACCATTAGATGAATGCATCCAACGGTGGAGATTGTGCATGGAGGGAAAAAGAAAAGAAGAGGTTGGAGGAATGGGTTAATGTGGGCCGTTGATCTGCAGAGATCAACGGCTAAGATTGGCTAAAAGAACATTATACAATGAGATATATGATTTTTAACCAAAGTGGCGAGGAAAGATCTGGATCGTCCGATCTTGACATGTGGATGGCCTGGATGTAATTGGAGCTTTGCGATCGGTGGGGGTAATGGACAGGGAACCGCTGATGCGATTGGTTGTGGACCGTCAATTTGCAGATCAGATCGACGACGGGAAATGAAACGGGAGACCACCAATCGGAGGTGGTGAATAGAATAATAAACTGCGCCAATGGAAATCCCCGATGCGAGATAGCGCTAGTTGTTGATTGGCTCAAGATTTAACGGTGGAGAAGGGCGCCGAACAATGATGGGCGAGCCATGTTTATAACATGAAAAATCAAAATTTTATGGAATACAAAGGGAGTATTACATTGGGGAGGGATATATATAAGGTTAGGTGCCCAATTTCGTGGCCTTTTGGATACATGAGAAAGATAAAGGGACCAGGGTCTATACATATAAAGGGCCAATCGCATCGGAACAATGGTGCGAGACTTCTTAATCTACCCATTTGGAAAATATCTGATGCGAGATCACGCGGATCATTGATCGGGAAAAGATCAATGGTTCTTTTAATCAAAAAACATGAACCGACAGGTTTTAATATAAACATAGGAAAAAGTGGGTTTTATGATTTTACAAAGGGAAAAAGTGATCGAGAATGGTTTATATAATGTTTTCAATGCCCGATTGCGGGCCCAAGGCTATGCGAATGAGACAAGAGATCAGGGGTTAAAATACAAAGGGGCTCATTGGATCGGAGGTTTCATATAACACAAAGGCTTGCGCTCGTCGATTGCTTCGGATGCGATAAGTGCCATATGGGCTTAGTGCTTGGTTCCAGCACTAGGGAATATATAGTGGGGAAGTGGTTTAAGACTTAGCCCGAAGGGCTTAAGACTATAGTCAAAAAAATTATTTTTCACGAATTTTTCAAGGTTTTTTGATGGATTTGGGGGTTTCAGTAAGGTTCAAAAGTGAGTTTTAAAGCTTATAAAGGGGTATTTATGAAGGGGAAGGAGGAAATATATGAAAAATGAAGGAATTTCATGGGGAACAAAGGGGTATAAATGGAGGTTATTTGAAGTGAGAGGAGGGTTAAAATGAGATTTATGAAACAATCTTTTCTTTATGAAAATAACAGATTTTCACCATCTTGAAAAGGAAACAGCAGTGAAGGTTGAACAGAGGGCATGATGTCTTCATTAGGCTTCAAGAGATAATAATTTTTTGCAATAAAAGTTGTTTCTTGAAGGCTTAAAAAATGATTTAGCCACCATTTGATATGACAAATTTTATTGGCGGCTAACAGTGGCTCCACTTGGGGATGGTGCCTTCTTGAAGGCATCAAGAACTTCAGACTTGCATTCTCTGGGGGCTGATCAGTGCCTCATCCATTGGGCTACAACTCTCTTTTCTTGGATGATCTTCTTTTTCTCTGAAAATATTAGAAGCCATGAAAAATAATGGATCTTCATCAACACAAGCTTTCTACCTACCCAATCTTACTGATCTAACATTTTTTCTTCTTTAGAGTGCACTTGGATTGGCAAACGCTTTTTACAACATTTTATTCTTTTGAAAGAAAAAAAATAATGTAATATATTTCTACTTCTTGTTTCTCCATGAACTCAGATTAAACATCTGAGTTCATAATGCTTCTCTACCTAATCTACTATCTGTTAGGATTAAACAGTCTAACAGATTTTTATTCACTAATTTCTAAAACAAAAATTTAAAAGCATACAATTCAAGATTAAACAGTCTAACTTGTTGCTGATCCATGGCATAAAAGACAAGCTACACATAGATATTATTTTACAGAAAATTAAATCAAAATGGAAGGCTTAAGATCTGGAAGTTCAAAGCACGACCTTCTCTTTTCTTCAGGTCTATTTTTTGAGTTTATTCGAGCTGATTTTCCTTGTTGATTGGTTCAGATTTTAGAATTATTAGAACCAGTTTACCTCTGTTTTTGACTTAATATTAAAACATATAGGATTCATTCTTCTTTTGGACACTCAGGTTCAGATTTTGAGCTTGTTTGAACCTTTAAATTCTATCCTAATCTTCCTAACTGATAAGCCAAGATTAAGCTGTTTTGAAAATCAAATTCACTAACCTATCAGCAGTCAATTTAAAACTAATTAGTCATGATTAGGCTTTATGACTAATTAGAAGTGTGTTTTCAGGAGTGGTATTTAAGCTTGCACACTTTCATATTTTGTTTCTCTCTTTTTTGGTATGGGGTTGTACCTTTATTGTTTTTACAATTTGCCCTCTTTTCTTTCTTCTATTGTTTTTGTATTTTTTATTTTTCTTCAGAGACAAAAATAAACAACTATCTAATTACTCAAAAACTGAGCTTTATTTACATTCCTATCTAACCTATTCTAACTTGGAATATTTACATTATCATATTGATACAAAAATGCCAATGTAGCTTGTTGAGTAGTTTCATAAAGAAGAAGAAACTCTGGCTACTTGTCTGGGGTATCCATAGTACATTTTGGAGCTTAATCTTCAAAACCAAGACTATCACAGAAGGTGACAACTTTTCATGTCTTTGGCTCTTGCAAAGAATCCATGCTTGATAATTTGAGCCAGTTGGGACTTCCATACATTCTTCCAAAGGATCAACAAAGAAAAGATGAAGTTTCTCTTATTTTTGGCCCTCTATGTCTGGTAGATTGTCTGCTTCCAAGACTTCAACTTTGAGGACTATATGTTCAGTATGTTCCTTGGAAGTATCATCATCCTTAACCTGCAAAATATCAAACAGTGAAATATCTTCTTTGTCTAAATTTATGATTACTTCTGATATAAATTCAGGTTCTTTGGATGGCAGATTGACATTAGTGAAGGGAGAGGTTTATTCTTGGAAAGATAGTATATCCTCAGTAGGATAGTCTTCTATTTGTTTTTCTCCTTTAAATTTTTTCCAGTATATTTTATTTTTTGGGACAACAGGTCTGAATTTTTCTTGCATTGTATATTGTTTTCTCTCCCAAGGTCTCAAACATGTCCTAGCCAAAAGGGCTAATCCACTAGCAAAACTGTTTTGGTGTTTAGGAACAAGGATAATTTGGAATTCTTTGAAATATTTTAATAAATCTATGGTATCATCCTTATAAGCTTTAAGTCTGGTTCAACCATGCATTCTTCTTTCACTTTCCTAATTACCAATTCTGCGTTTCCATGAACTATTATCTTCTGGGCTCCTAATTTTTTCAATAAATGTAGCCCTAAGAGAAGTGCCTCATACTCTACTATGTCAGTTGTGCATTGAAAATTCAATTTGTATGAATAGGCGTCAGAATTATTGTCTCCTGTATTGTAAATCCATATTCCTGCACCTGCATTAGTTTTAGTACATAACCCATCAAAATTCATATTCCAAAGAGGACTAGTTTTAGCATTATCATTAATTTCCTTACTATCCTCTTTGTCTTGAGTGCCATTGGAATGTTTTATGGAATAGGCACCATGTTCATAACTGTCATGTTTAGATGATGGTTTAGAGGGTAGCTGTTTGTTTAGTATTTGATCAATTTTTTCTTCTGTTAAAGGAGATATTTTTCTTTCTGTATAAATAGAAAAAGAGTTACCCTATTTTTCATCACCAACAAAAGAACGTTCTACATCCTTACAACAAATTTCTCTACGTGAATGAGAAAGAGTATTTGTTTTGCAATAAAAATCAGAGAATGGATGTTTATTAATAGTCTGATCTATCTCTTCTTCTGTCAATGGGAAAGATGTTTCTATGTCTCTCTGAACAGAAGGACAACAGTTCTCTATCTCTTGTAAAGGCTGATTTTGAGGTTGGATGTTTTCTTGAGCCTCTTCTAGGGGATCTTCACTTGCACTTGCAAGGAAAATTTGAGGATTTTATATTATTTCCTGATCTTCTTGTGTTTCCAAAAAATTCCTCATGAAGGTTATGATACTCAGTTTGCACATTAGGTTCATGAGTTGTTTTTTCTCCAATATCAGGGTGCCACTCTTGTTGTATATTCTGAAATGAGTTATATCACAAAGGAAAGGTTTCTATATGTGTTGGTGTCTCCTCAATTTCAGGTTCTGTGTTTTCCAAATGGCCGCGTGTTTCCTCAAAGCACTGCTCACTATTAGTATTTGCAATTTGATTTTGAATATCTGCTATCAACATGGTACAAGACATAGGAAGAGAATACAAATTTTCTTGACAACCTTCCTTATTGCTTTCTTTGTAAGTTTGCTCATCATTTTTTAAAAGGTTTTGATCATAATACACATCTTGGTCACTGTCTTGATCTTGAGGTGATTGGGCTTGTGTTTGATCAGGGGAAATCATAGCTCGCTCTAGATCATCAACATTCATATTATCCATCAACTTATCCATTCTCTTTCCAAGCATGTACATCATCTTTTCCATCATGATTATAATTTTTTCTTGATTGTTTTCTTTATCATCCTGTTGATCATACATGTCTTGTAGGGGTAGAGGTTGTGTTTGCTGAGGGAAAGGTATATGTTGCTCTGAATCACTAGCATTTATATTAGCCATAAACCTATCCACCCTTCTTCCAAGCATGTACATCAATTTTTCCATCATGACCATATGTTTTTCATCTAGGTCTTGTCTAAATCCATGTTTATAAATTAGAAAAATGAGGTCACTATGTCTGTTCAATCAGTTCAAGGTCTTCAACCAGTGGATTCGTTTGGGAGTTTGGGAGTTTCAGAGTGTGGAGTCTCCAGGTGGAAGATTTTTAGCTTCTAAGGAGGTAAAATGCTTTATGGTTCCACCACCATGTTTATTAAATACCAATCTAAAATATTTTTAGGTTTTTCCAAGTTATTTTTCAATCCTATTGGTTCTTAAGAGTGCCCTAAATCTGTTTCAAAACTTAGCTATGGTTATGAGACAAAGATAGTCTGCTCTTATGGCTAAGCTAGCTCATCCTTCAAGGTTTGATAAGGTCTTATGAGAATCCTAAGGTTTCCTTAGTTTTTCATCCATTCAAACAAGTTTTATCATGATTACCGATGTTTGGTAGTGCTTGAAGAGGGCTACTTTTACTCAGTGCACAATGTTTTTGAATCAAAAGTTTTCTTGAGTGCTAAAATGTACTTAAACTGTCATTAACTCAGAAATTCCCCAGTGGAGTCACCAGAAATGTTAGTTGCTAGTGGCTCAACTGGTTAATATACCAATTGTTCTTGAGTCAAGGGCTTTCTAGAGTTTTAAGCATGTATAGGTGAAATTTTAACTCAGAAACCCCCAGCAGCGTCGCCAGAAATGTTAGTTCTGGTGGCTCAATTGGTTAATATACCAATATTCTTGAAACAAAGGGATTTTTGATATCATAAGAGTATTTAACACGAAAATAACTCAGATTCCCCAGTGGAGTCACCAGAAATGTTAGTTCTGGTGGCTCAACTGGCTAGCACACCGAATATGCTTGAAACAAAGGGATTTATGATATCATAAGAGTATTTAACACGAAAATAACTTAGATTCCCCAGTGGAGTTGCCAGAAATGTTACCTCCCTGTAATTTGCAAGATTGGAAAATACAAAAAAAGTAGAGAGAACACTTGAAAAACTTTGGGATTCTAGGATCTATCCCTCTTGAATCCGGAGAGGGATCTCTCCAATAAGTGCAAATATTGATTTATCTTTAATGTTTTTGGGTAATGATATTAGGCTAGTTATGAATACTAAGGGTTTTTTTTTGTTTTGGATGGTTGAGAATGATTATTAGTTGAGTGGAAAGTCCTAAATGGGAAGATTTTCAAAGGTGTGAAGTTGCAAGAAATCAGAACAAGCTTTGGCTAAAAAGATAGATATAACGTTGGTTTTTAGTCCATTGGGCTATGGAGTCATAATAGGGCTTTTAATTGTACAACTTCAAGAGTGATCGAAGGGGAAAGTCATCCATATCACAATATCTCTGAGATAAAAATGATGGAATGGAACAATAAAAGTGTTGGAGGGGTGGAAACTGATAATAATTTCAACAACGATTTATAGTCTGTCAAAACAAGAAAAAGCCTTTTAAGAAACTGTTTAAAACCAACCAAAGGGCAGGGATCACCTGAAACCTCTCTGGAAAAGCTCGTATTAAAGATAAATCAAGACACAAACAATCCAGTAATCCACATAATTACTTTCAGAAAGGATGAAAACAAATAAGAGAAACAAAGTGAAACTTAAGATCAGATAAGATACTTTTAAATCTAGTCTGCTTTCAGCATACACTTAGGGAAACTTTCAGAATCTACCTTTGGAGAAAGAAGCTAGAAAATAGGGCACACCATCACTTTTCTAGTCTAACTTTACTAAGAAGATAATGAAAATAACATTCAAGAACAATTTTTAAATCAAACAATAGGACGAGGGAACGCCAACATTCCTAACTATTTAAAATGTATTAAATTATTCTTAAATAAACAATTTGGAGGAAAAAATTAAGATAAAGCATAACAGTTAGAGAAGGGTACTGTAAACAGTAAATCCTAACTCTATGCTTGTTGTTCTTTATCAAAGAATAATGGACAAAATGGTATACATGAGAGGAAAAACAATAACAAAGAAAGAAACACTTCACCAGTGATATAGACTAGGATCCCAAGAAATAGCCTGTATATTGATGTCAATGCAGTTACAATCTTCAAGTCTAATGTTTCAGTTCAGCAATCATATTCACTTCTCAGCCTAACTTATTTAACTACAAACAGAACTTCAAGAGCCTTTGAACACTATTTACAGGTAGAAGTTTTGAGCACAAGTATATTTGAAAGTTCTGCAACCAACATTCTTTCATCTTCTAAAGAAGTTTTTATAGAAGAAATGACGAGTTGGGATAGGATAAAATATCTCCCAGGTTCAATTAATACAAATTGATACTTCTCGGCCTTTGAGGGGCTTGATGGAGAAGTTTACAGATATTTCCTCTGTATTAATTGTTTTACATTAAGAATTAAGCTTGGTGGGGTGATTTCGTTGACTTTAAGGCCCTGTGTCATCTTTGTAATAACTCTGATGATTTTTTTGCAATAAATATTTTGGCTTGAATTAACTGTTCTGTTGCTGTGAGGCAAATATCCTCTGTTCTGGTCATTACTCGGCCTCTATTGAATGCTATGAGTCTATAGGTGGCCTTGGTAGCTGAGAGGAATCAATTAGCCTCTAATGTGGCAGTGGAGGCATCCTCTGTCTAATAAATATTTTTGATTTGCCTTTAACTATGTTTAATTTAGAGGATTAGGCTTATGATTGTCGATCTTAGCCGTAATCCACCGAAACTGTGATTTAACCTTCAATTCTTCAGTTCTGTTGTGGTTAGGTCTTCAACACTAATACTCTTTTAAATTTTACTGTGTCTTGTTGATGTGCAGGTGTACAAAGGGTTCATATGGCATCAGTGCCCATGAAACACTGATGAAACGTGGCGTCTAAACCTGTAGATGGATTTTCTTTTATGAACAAAGGTGTGGGGAATTGTCATCCTCGGACTTTGGTTTTCCTTTAATATAATGGAAAAAACCTTTGAAACTTGCAAAATACAACAAAATATAGTAAAATCCTACGTATATTTGGGTCTGACTGCTTTAGAGGCTGGGATTAGTGCGTGACTGTTAGATGAATGCATCCAATGGTGGAGGTTGTGTGTGGAGGGCAAAAGAAAAGGTTGGAGGAATGGGTTAATGTGGGCCGTTGATCTACAGAGATCAACGACTAAGATTTTCTAAAAGAACATTATACAGCGGGATATATGATTTTTAACCAAAGTGGCGAGGAAAGATCTAGACCATACGATCTTGACACGTGGACGACCTGGATGTAATTGGTGATTTGTGATCGGTGGGGGTAATGGACAGGGGAGCACCGATGCGATTGAATGTGGACCATCGATCTACAGATCAGATCGATGACGGGAAATGAATCGGGAGACCGCCAATCAGAGGTGGCGAATAGAATAATAAACTGCGCCAATGGAAACCCCCGATGTGAGATAGCGCTGGCCATAGACTGGCTCAAGATTTAACAGTGGAGAAGGGCTCCGACCAATGAACAACGGGGCGGCGTTTATAACATGAAAGATTAAAATTTTATGGAATACAAAGGGATTATTACATCGTGGAGGGATATATATAAGGTTAGGCGCCCGATTGCGGGGCCTTTGGATACATGAGAAGGATAAAGGACTGTGGTCTATACATATAAAGGGACAATCACATCAAAACAATGAAAGGGTGACTCTAAATCTACCCATTTGGAAAATTTCTCTGATGCGAGATCACGCGATCATTGATCGTAAAATATCAACTGGGTTTTTTCGATGAAAAAAAATTAACCGGCGGTTTTAATATAAACATAGGAAAAAGTGGGTTTTATGATTTTACAAAGGGAAAAAAGTGATCGGGAATGGTTTATATAATGTTTTCATGTCTTATCATGGGCCCAATGTTATGCGAATGAGACAAGGATCTGTGGTTAAAATACAAAGTGGGCTCATCGCATCGTAGGTTTCATAACACAAACACTTGCGCTCACCGACGTTTCCGATGCGATAAGTGACAAATGGGCTTAGTGCTTGGTTCTGGAAGTACAGGGCATATATAGTGGGGAAGTGGTTTAAGACTTAGCCCAAAGGGTCAAGCCTATAGTTAAAAAACTTATTTTTCACGAATTTTTTCAAGGTTTTTCGATGGATTTCCGAGGTTTCCTAAGGTTAAAAAGTGAGTTTTAAACCTTATAAAGGGGTATTTATGAAGGGGAAGGAGGAAATATATGAAAAATGAAGGAATTTCATGGGGAACAAAGGGGTAAAAATGGAGGTTATTTGAAGTGAGAAGAGGGTTAAAATGAGATTTATGCAACAGTATTTTCTTTATGAAAATAGCGGATTTTCAACATTTTGAAAGGGAAAAAGTGAAGAAGGTTGAACGTAGGCATGATGTTCTTCATAAGGCTCTTGAGATAACAATTCTTTGGAATAAAATTTGTTTCTTGAAGGCTTAAAATTATTTAGCCACCATTTGATATGACAAATTTTATTGGTGGCTACGACACAACCCTTATCGAGACAGAAGATTTGCACTGCTACCTAGATACCTGAAATAGAGCTTCAAGTGAAGAACATAGAGCAGCTCATAGCTAAAGTGTAGGATGATAAAGAATAGAGTAGAGGAGAATTAACTACGTAGATCCGAAAAGAAAGGGATAAGCAAGAGCCAAGTACCATGATGCGCAATGTTTCAAACGACTTAAAAAGGCGACAAAGAAACTAAAGAATATTAGAAATAAGTGAAGTCTAAAACATTCCAAGCTGATGTTAGTATGTCGATCAGATTGAGCTCGAATGCTCAACGTTGAGGGTTTTTTGGGCAGTAAAGAGTTGTGTGTGAGGACACACAATGTGCTCATAGGGATGGGAGGATGATAGCCCCCTAATTTTCTCTCTCTCTTTTTTCCATTTCCTTTCCTAAATAATAACCTTTACCTCTGTTTCCACTCTCTCTTTTATGCACCTCATCTTGCACCGCCTAAGTAACGAGACAATTTCATATAAACCTTATTTTTCTGTTATTTTTAATTCAACTTAGCATTTAACAATTATTTATTACATGATTTATTACTTTTAATCCCTCTTTGTAACTTATCGATATCTCCTATGTTTATTTGCAGTTGCAGTACCCATCGTGACTATCGATCCTAGTGCAAGGATCGTATCCGGCACCTTTGCCAACACAACAAATCCTTGCAAGAGATCCGAACCTCCTTGATCATTGCCTTGTCTTAAGCATCTTCAGCACGATAGCAGAGCATCCCTAGCAAAGGTGCCAAGACCAAATCCGTGAAGGGAAAAAGGCTCGAGGACACTACAAACGCCGCCCGTTAACCGTTCATTTTGAACACCGAAAAAGCTAAATTCTCGCGTTTGGTTATGTAATTAGTTAAAGGATCAATTTTAGCCTTCGTCGCAGGTCTATATAACGTAGAATGTAAATAGGATTAAGGAGGAAGTTTTTTTATATTAGAGGAGAATAGAAATACAACCAAGAGGCGGTAGAAGGTCATTGTATTTTTTTATCACCCAACCGGGCCGGACGATGCCTTAATGTATGTACTTGCCTCAACAATTACAAAGGAGCTCCACCCGATGTTTCAAAAATTATGTTTCGTATTGATTTGATGAATTGATTATGGTACCGAGCAGTCATTTCGATTTGAAAGGGAAACTCCGGTGGTTGACAGCTCCACTAACCTAGCACGTTTACCCCATTTTGTGTTTTCTTGTAATTTGTGTTTACATTGTCAAGTGTGATTTAATCTTTAAGCACATGTATTCTCGTCCGAGTGCGAACGGATCCGTTGTGTGGAAGTTTCTTCCCGCAATTTCTATTCCTCGCACTTGATTTTAGATTGGTTTTCGCCCGTCCAAGCAGGAGAAATGAAATCCGCACCAATGCACGTTGGTGTGATATCTCTTTTTCTCGGCAACTCGCTGATTGGTTTTCCCCAATTCGGTCCATGCAAGAGAAATGAACCCGCACTAGTGCACGCGTGATGCGCGAAAATTTCTTAGTTTAACCTCCCTCAACCCTCTTTCTTTAAATTCTTAGGATATATATATATATATATATATATATATATATATATATATTGTTTCCTTATTTCGCACTCTATTAAGATCAGAAATATCTGTAATTTTTTAAGTGTGAAATTTTATGCGACAAGATAATAGCACTTTCAATAATTAAACACTCATTTTAAGAATTAAATGCTAAGTGCAGAAGCTTCCGTCCGGTGTAAGAACTATTTTCTTCCCACGGGATTTGAGCACTTCGGAACTCGAAAAGTTCAAGCCCTCGTATGAAGTAAAAATCCTTTAGTAAAGACACCATTTTACCTCTCGCATAAATCTCTCGTCTCGCGCTAGTGCAAGTAGACTCCGTGATAGTGCAAGATAGATTAGTGCAAGAAGGAAATCTCTAAAGGAGAGGTTTAAGTGCCCATTTGGTGAGACCGAAGCATGTGTCTCTCGCTAAATAAAAACACACTCAATAGTTAAAAAATAATTAGCTAGAGTGATTTCCTTTTATCTTTAATCTCTCTTGCAAATGCATTATTTTCGTCTCAGCCTTAGATTATTTTTTGATGGTTCAAGTTGCCTTCCTTTCTCTTTTTAATTTGATTCGCAATATTTCCCTTAAAGAAAGTGGGGATTTATATTAGGAAGATTCATACCATCTCTCCGGCATTGCCTCGTGCTTCATCTCTAAGTTTATGAACTCTCCCAAGAAAATTAAGTGTTAAGGAGTTTGCTTAAGGTAATTTTTGCACCCAACACAAACCCTATAAAAAAAAATTAAGAAGAATCAATCCATTCTTTTCCCTACAATAGAGAAATAACTTAAGAAGTTACTTGATGCTAAAATCATAGTTCCATTAAGATATTCATATTATGTAGCTAATTTAGTTCCCGTTATGAGGAAGAATGGGGAAATCGTACTTTTGTATATTTCCAGGAACTTAAACAAGTCATCCTTAAAAGACAAGTACCCATTGCCCAAAATGGACGTGCTTCAAAATTTTCTCGGTGCAAATAGACTTTCAATGCTTCGATGGTTTCTTTGATATAACTGTATAATGGTGAGTCCAAGACTATGAGAACAATACTTTTACCACTCCTTAGGTACATTTATGTATGCCGCATGTCCTTTAAGTTAAAAAAATGGTGGAGAAACATTTCGTGAGGGATACAAAATTAGCTTTATAGGTAAGACAAACAAATTTGTTATTATATATCTTGATGACCCGATGATCTTTCTAACTCTGATCAAAAACATTTAAAACCTTGATGAAAGTTTTTTATAGGTGTAGAAATTTTTGGGATATCACTCAATCCCAAGAAGTCTTTGTTTTTTATCAAATAAGGGAAATTTCTACCCATATCATTTCTAAATAAGGAGTGGTAATTGGTCCTAAAATTGTTTCAACAATTCAAGAACTTTCATTTCCAAGGAACAAGAAGGAGATCCAAGATTTTCTTGGAAACATTAACTTCATGAGGAGATTCATTCCTAACTATGCTGAAATAGTTAAGGATACTCATGATATGCTAAAGAACAATAAAAAGGTTATGGATAATACCAATTCAGGGTATGCTTTTAGCTGATTAAAAATGACATCTCTCAAGCCCCAACTTTAGCGAGCCCTAATTACTATGAGCGCTTTAGCATATTTTCCTTTTCATTTCTCGAGAACACTTTAGTTGTTATCCATTTGAAAAATAATGAATATGGTGATGATCAATCTATAGCCTTTTCAAGAAATTCATGAGAGATGCTAAGTAACTTAAGTATGACATTATTGAAAAACATGCTTATTCCCTAGTTCAAGCTTTACATACCCTTTAGAATTTATTTCCTTCACTCAACCATTATTGTTATGTTCCCAACAATGTTGTGAAAAATGTACCAATCACCCAAACATTGATGGGAGAAGAGGAAGATGATTAACCAAATTCTTGACTTTGATCTTATTATCAATGCTACAAAGTTGGTAAAAGGTCAAGGTTTGGATAACATTTTAGCTGAATCTTTAACTATAAAGCTTAGATCAATTCTATTTTTTAAATTTTTAGAGAAGAACACAAAGAACCTTCTCTAAACCTTCAAAGGGAAAATCCAAAAGAACCTACTCTACATGAAAAAGGGAGAATCCACAAGAACCTTCCCAAGATCTCGTAAGGAAGAATACACAAGAACATTCATCTTCAAATCAATCAATCCCTTTTCATATTGATGAGAAATTCTTCCCGTTAGAATGGTATTCTCGATATTGTACATTTTCCTATTACACCTTTGGAGTCTCCCAATCAATTTTACAAATGCAGGTAATACACCAAAGTTAAAGGCTGATAAAGTATTAGATCATCCTGGAGTATTTACATTATCATATGATACAAAATGCCAATGTAGCTAGTTGAGTAGTGTCATAAAGAAGAAGAAACTCTGGCGGCTTGTATGGGGTATCCATAGTACATTTTGGAGCTTAATCTTCAAAACCAAGACTATCATAGAAGGTGACAAGATTTCATGTCTTTCGCTCTTGCAAAGAATCCATGCTTACAATTTGAGCCAATTGGGACTTCCATACATTCTTCCAAAGGATCAACAAAGAAAAGATGGAGTTTCTCTTCTTTTTTGGCCCTCTATGTCCGTGCATTGTCCTCTCCAAGACTTCAACTTTGAGGACTATATGTTCGTATGTTCGGAAGTATCATCGTCCCAACTTCCAAAATATCAAACAGTTGAAATGTCTTCTTTGTCTAAATTTATGATTACTTCGACATAAATTCAGGTTCTTTGGATGGTATATTGACATTAGTGAAGGGAGAGGTTTCTTCTTGGAAAGATATATATCCGCAGGATAGTCTTCTATTTGTTTTTCTCCTTTAAAGTTTTTCCAAAGATATTTTATTGTTTGGGACAAAGAGGTCTGAATTTTTCTTGCATTGTATATTGTTTTCTCTCCCAAGGTCCTTCAACATGTCTCAAGCCAAAGGGCTAATCCACTAGCAAAACTCGTTTTGGTCTTTAGAACAAGGATAATTTGGAATTCTTGAAATATTTTATTGCTAAATCTATGGTATCATCCTTATAAGCTTTAAGTCCGATTCAACCATGCATTCTTCTTCACTTGCCTAGTTACCAATTTTGCGTTTCCATGAACTATTATCTTCCGGCTCCTAATTTTTTTCAATAAATGTAGCCCTAAGAGAAGTGCCTCATACTCTACTATGTCATTGTGCATTTAAAATTCAATTTGTATGAATAGGCATCGTAACGATTATCTCATGTATTGTAAAGTCAACATTCCTGCACTTGCATTAGTTTTAGTACATAACCCATCAAACTATATCTGAAGAGGACTAGTTTTAGCATTATCATTACCTTCCTTAATATCCTCTTTGTCTTGAAAGCACGGAATGTTTTATGGAATAGGCACCATGTTCATAACTGGCCTTGTTTAGATGATGGTTTAGAGGGTAGCTATTTTTTTATTATTTGATCAATTTGTTCTTCTCGTTAAACGAGAGATTTTTCTTTCGTATAAATAGAAAAAGAGTTACCCTATTTTTCATCACCAACAAAAAAGAACGTTCTACATCCTTACAACAAAGTTCTCTACGTGAATGATAAGAGTATTTGTTTTAAAATAAAAATCGTACACCGACCGTTTATTAATAGTCCGGACGATTCTCTTCTTCTCGTCAACAGGAAAGATGTTTCTATGTCTCTCTTTGAACGAAGGACAACAATTATCTATCTCTTGTAAAGGCCGATTTTGAGGCCGGATGTTTTCTTGAGCTCTTCTGTGGGATCTTCACTTGCACTTGCAAGGAAAATTTGAGGATTTTATATTATTTCATCTTTCTATGCTTCAAAATTCCTCATGAAGGTTATGATACTCAGCTTTGCACATTAGTTTCATGAGTTGTTTTTTCTCCAATAATGTGGTGCCACTTCCAGTTGTATATTCTCGAAAATGAGTTATAACACAAAGGAAAGGTTTCTATATGTGTTGGTGTCTCCTCAATTTCGTGTTCGTGTTTCCAAAATGGCCAGCTTGTTTCCTCAAAGCACTCGTCACTATTAGTATTTGCAATTTGATTTTGAAGATATGCTATCAGCATGGTACAAGACATAGGAAGACAATCAAAATTTTCTTTGACAACCTTCCTTATTGATTTCTTTGTAAGTTTGCTCATCATTTTTTAAAAGGTTTCGATCATAATACACATCTTGGTCACCGTCTTGATCTTGAGGTGATTGGGCTTGTGTTCGATCGTGGAAATCATAGCTCGCTCTAGATCATCAATATCTATTATCCATCAACTCATCCATTCCTCTTTCCAAGCATGTACACTGTCATCTTTTCCATCATGATTAGAAATTTTTCTTGATTGTTTTCTTTATCATCTTGTTGATCATACATGTCTCAGAGGGGTAGAGGTTGTGTTTGCCGAGGGAAAGGTATATGTTGCTCGAATCACTAGCATTTATATTAGCCATAAACCTATCCACCCTTCTTCCAAGCATGTACATCAATTTTTCCATCATGACCTGAAAGTTTTCATCCGGGTCTTGTCTAAATCCATGTTTATAAATTAGAAAAATGATGTCACCGTGTCCTGTTTCAATCAGTTCAAGGTCTTCTCTAACCAAAGGATTCATTTCGTCATTTGGGAGTTTCGGTGAGTGTGGAGTCTCCAGTGGAATATTTTTTAGCTTATAAGGAGGTAAAATGCTTTATGGTTCCACCGAGATAAGTCATTAAATACCAATCTGAAATATTTTTGGGTTTTCCCAAGTTATTTTTCAGTCCTATTGGCTCTTAAGAGTGCCCCAAATCTGTTTCAAAACTTAGCTACGGTTATGAGACAAAGAAAATCATTTATGGCTAAGCTAGCTCATCCTTCAAGGTCTGGGATAAGGTCTTATGAGAATCCTAACGTTTCCTTAGTTTTTCACTCATTCAAACAAGTTTTATCATGATTACCGATGCTTCGGTAGTGCTCGAGGAGGGCTAATTTTACTCGTTGCATAATGTTTTTGAATCAAGAGTTTTCTTTTGAGTACAAATGCACTTAAACTATCATTAACTCGTAATCTCTCCGTGGGAGTCACCGTAATGCTAATGCTAGTGGCTCAACTGTTTAATATACCAATTGTTCTTGAGTCAAGGGATTTCTAGATTTTTATGCTGCATAGGTGAAATTTTAACTCGGTAAATCCCTAGCAAAGTCACCATAAATGTTAGTTCGTGGCCTTAACTGGTTAATATACCAATATTCTTGAAACAAAGGGATTTTTGATATCATACATATTTAACACGAAAATAACCTTTTCGTATTCCCCAAAGGAGTCACCGTAAATGTTAGTTCGGTGGCTCAACCGGCTAGCACACCGAATATTCTTGAAACAAAGGGATTTATGATATCATAAGAGTATTTAATACGAAAATTACTTAGCCCCAAAGGAGTTGCTTAATGTTACCCCGTAATTTGCAAGATTGAAAAAATACAAAAACGAGAGAGAATACTCGAACCACTTTGGGATTCTAGGATCTATCCCTCCCGAATCCGGAGAGGATCTCTCCAATAAAGTGCAAATATTGATTTATCTTTAAATTTTTTGGGTAATGATATTAGGCTACTTATGAACACTAAGGGTTTTTGTTTGTTTTGGATGGTTGAGCATGATTATTAGTTGAGTGGAAAGTCCTAAATGGGAATATTTTCAAGGGTGTGAAGTTGCAAGCATTCCAATGCTTTGGCTAAAAAGATAGATATAACGTTGGTTTTTAGTCCATTGGGCTATGGAGTCATAATAGGGCTTTAATTGAAGCAACTTCAAGAGTGATCCAAGGGGCAAGTCATCCATATCACAAGATGATTCTAGATAAATGATGGAATGGGAACAATAAAAGCAAGAGGGTGGGAAACAGAGCACAATTTCAACAATGATTATAGTCTGTCAAAACAAGAAAAATCCTTTTTAAGCAATTATTTAAAACCAACCAAAGGGCAGGCTCACTCGAAACCTCTTTGACAAGCTCGTATTAAAGAGAACTCAAGAGACAAACAATCCAAAAGAATCCACATAATTAATTTTGTAAAGGATGAAAACAAATAAGAGAAACAAAGTGAACTTGCAGATCGCATAAGATACTTTTAAATCTAGTCTTTCAAAGATACACTTAGGGAAACTTTCGGTATCTACCTTTGGAGAAAGAAGCTAGAAAACAGGCACACCATCACTTTTCTAGTCTAACTTTACTAAGAAGATTATGAAAATAACATTCAAGAACAATGTTTAAATCAAAAATGTAAGAGGACGAGGAACGCCAACATTCCTAATCGTTTAAAAATGTATTAAATTATTCTTAAATAAACAATTTGAGGAAAACATTAAGGTAAAGCATACTACAATGAGAAGGGTGTCATAAATGCGTAAATCCTAACTCTATGCTTGTTGTTCTTTATCAAAGAATAATGGACAAAATGGCATACACAGAGAAAAACAATACCAAAGAAAGAAACACTTCACCAGTTGATAGACCAGGATCCCAAGAAATAGCCCGTATATTGATGTCAATGCGCTTACAATCTTCAAGTCTAATGTTTCGCCTCAGCAATCATATTCACTTCTCGGCCTCAACTTATTTAACTACAAATTTAACTTCAAGAGCCTTTGAACAATTTACAGAAGTTTTAAGCACAAGTATATTTGAAAGTTATGCAACCAACATTATTTCTATCCGCTTACGTGTTTTTATAGAAGAAATGATGAGGTGATAGGATAAAGATCTCCTGTGTTCAATTAACATAAATTATCACTTCGTACTTTGAGGGGCTCGATGGAGAAGCTTGCTGCATATTTCCTCTGTGATGTTATAATTGTTTTACATTAAGAATTAAGCTCGGTGGGGTGATTTCGTTGACTTTAAGGCCCCCGTGTCATCTTTGTAATAACTCTCCGATGATTTTTTTGGTAAATAAATATTTTGGCTCGAATTAACTATTCTAAGCATTGTGAGGCAAATATCCTCTATTATATTATTACTATTCTATTGAATGCTATGAGTCTATAGGTGGCCTTGTAGCCGAGAGTAATCAATTAGCCTCCGATGTGTGAGGGAGGCATCCTCTGCCTAATAAATATTTTTGATTTTCCTTTAACTATGTTTAATTTAGTGGATTAGGCTTATGATTGTTGATCTTAGCCGTAATCCACCGAACCGTGGATTTAACCTTCAATTTCGCCGTGGTTAGGTCTTCAACACTTATACTCTTTTAAATTTTACCGTGTCTTCGATGTGCATGTGTACAAATGGTTTATATGGCATCGCGTTCACGAAACACCGACAAAACATGGCATCTAAACATAGACGGATTTCCTTTTATGAACAAAGGCGTGGGGAATCGTCATCCTCGACCTTTGGTTTTCTTTAATATAATGGAAAAAAACTCTTGAAACCTACAAAATACAACAAAATATAGTAAAATCCTGCGTATATTTGGGTCTCGATCGCTTTAGAGGCCGGGATTAGGCGTGACCATTGGGATGAATGCATCCAATGGTGGAGATTGTGTGGAGGGAAAAAGAAGAGGTTGGAGGAATGGGTTAATGTGGGCCGTTGATCCGAGCAGAGATTGATGGGATCAAGATTGGCTAAAAGAATATTATACAACGGGATATATGATTTTTAACCAAAATGGTATGGAAATATCTGTAGACTGCATAATCTTGACACGTGACGCCCTAGATGTAATTGGAGATTTGTGACTTGGTGGGGTAAATGGTGACAGTGGGAGACGATGCGATTGACCGTGGACCGTTGATTTGTAGATCGTACCGATGACGGAAACACCGGGAGAGATCGCCAACCCAGGGTGTTAATAGAATAATAAACCGCGCCAATGGAAACCCCCAATGCGAGATAGCGCTGGCCATTGACCGGCTCAATATTTAATAAAGGGAGAAGGGCTCCGAAATGAACAAGCCAGCCACTTTTATAACACGAAAAATCAAAATTTATGGAATACAAAGGGATTATTACATCAGGGAGGGATATATATAAGTTTAGGCGCCCGATTGCGGGGCCTTTTCGATATATGAGAGGGATAAAGGGACCAGGATCTATACATATAAAGGCCCAATTACATCGAACAATGGTGCGGGACTTAAATCTACCCATTTGGAAATCGATGATGCGAGATCACGCGGATCACTGGGACGGAAAAGATCAACGGTTCTTTTCATCAAAAAATGAACCGGCGGTTTTAATATAAAAACATAGAAAAATGTGGGTTTTATGATTTTAAAAAGGGAAAAGTGACCGGGAATGGTTTATAATGTTTTCATATGCCGATTGTACCTGTCGTTATGTGAATGAGACAAGGGATCGGGGGTTAAAATACAAAGGGGCTCATCGATCGTAGGTTTCATATAACACAAAGACTTGCACTCGTTGATTGCTTTCGATGAAATAAGTGCTAAATGGGCTTAGTGCTTTGGTTCCAGCACTAGGCATATATAGTGGGAAGGGTTTAAGACTTAGCCCAAAGGGCTTGCTTCATAGTCAAAAACTTATTTTTCAGAATTTTCAAGGATTTTTTATGGATTTGGGGTTTCGGTAAGGTTCAAAAGGAGTTTCAAACCTTATAAAGGCATCTTTATGAAGGGGAAGGATGAAATATATGAAAAATGAAGGAATTTCATGGGGAACAAAGGTGTAAAAATGGAGGTTATTTGAAGTGAGAAGAGGGTTAAAATGAAATTTATGCAAATAGCTTCTTTATTTATGAAAATAATGTATTTTCAACAATTTGAAAGGAAAACAAGAGGAAGGCCAAGGAGGGCATGATGTTCTTACAAGGTCAAGAGAGAACAATTTTTTGAATAAAAGTTTTTTCTTGAAGGCTTAAAAATGATTTAGCCACCATTTGATATGACAAATTTTATTGGTGGCTAACACACAACCCTATCACAAGATAAAAGACTTGGTAAATCCTTCATTTCATAGCTACAATAGAGCTTCAAGTGTAGAACATAGATCAGCTCATAGCTAAAGTGTAGGATGATAAAGAATAGAGTAGAGGAGAATTAACTCAAGTGAGATCCGTAAAAGAAAGGAGAAGTTAGAGTTTGAAGTACCATGCCGCGCAATGTTTCAAATGACTTAAAAAGGCTATTAAAGAAATTCAAAGAAAATTAGAAAGAAGAAGCCTAAAACATTCCAAGCCGATGCTAGGCATGTCGCAGCAAGATTGAGCTGAAATGCTCAAATTTCTTGAACGCTTTTTGGTAACAAAGAGTTGTGAGGACACACAACAACTTAGGATGGGAGGATGATAGCCCTAATTTGCTCTCTTTATCCATTTCTTCCTAAATAATAACCTTTTACCTCTCGTTTTACCTCTTTTATGCACCCTCATCTTGCACCGGCCCAAGCACGGTGACATATTTCGTATAAACTTTATTTTTCATATTTTTAATTCAACTTAGCATTTAATAATTACTTATTACATGATTTATTACTTTTAATCACTCTTTGTAACTTATCGACATTCCTATGTTTATTTGGTAGTTAGAGTAGCCAATTTCCCAATTTCTATTCCCGACTTGACGATTGGTTTTCTTCCGCCCGGTCCACAGGAGAAATGAACCTGCACCAATGCACGTTGGTGTGATATCTCTTTTTTTCGTAACTCTTCTTGATTGGTTTTCCCCGCTTATCCATGCAAGAGAAATGAACCCACTAGTGCACGTTGGTGTGATGCGCAAACTTTCTTAGTTTAACTCTTCCCTCAACCCTCTTTCTTTTAAATTTTAGAAAATGATAAATAAATAAATATATATATATATATATATATATATATATATATATATATATTGATTTTTTCTTTTATTTCTCGAACTCATAAGACTTAAACATTCACTTTTTATGTGTGAAATTTTATTCGATAGTATAATAGCACTTTCAATAATTAAACACTCATTTTAAGAATTAAATGTTAAGTGCAGAAGCTCGTTCAAAGGGTAAGAACTAGTTTCTTGCCACGGATCTCGAGTGCTTCAAACCTCGGAAAAGTTCAAGCCCTTGCATGAAGTAAAAAGCCTTTAGTAAAGACACCATTTTACCTTTTGCATAAATCTCTATTCGCGCTAGTGTAAGCAAGATCGTGATAGTGGGCAGATAGATTAGTGCAAGAAGGAAATATCTAAAGGAGCAGTTTAAGTGCCCATTTGTGAGATTGCTAAGTGTCTCTGCTTAAAGAAAAACACACACTCAATAGTTAAACAATAATAAGCTAGCGTGATTTTTATCTTTTAATTCCCTCTTGCAAATGCATTATTTCGTTCCGTCTTAGATTATTTTTTGATGGTTCGGTTGCCTTTCCTTTCGTTTTTAATTTGATTCCTCGCAATATTTCCCTTAAAGAAAGTATGGATTTATATTAGGAAGATTCATACCATCTTCCGGGGTCTCCCGCGTTTCTCTGCCTCTAAGTTTACGAATCCTCGGGTTGAAAAATTAAGTGTTAAGGTGTTTGCTTAAGTGTAATTCCTACACCCAACACAAAACCCTATAAGAAAAAAATTAAGAAGAATCAATCCATTCTTTCTCCCTACAATAGAGAAATAACTTAAGAAGTTACTTGATGCTAAAGTCATAGTTCCATTAATACATTCGCATTAGGTAGCTAATTTAGTTCCCGATATGAGGAAGAATGTGGAAATCGTACTTTGTGTATATTTCAGAACTTTAAAACAAGTCATCCTTAAAAGACAAGTACCCATTGCCCAAATGGATCAATTGCTCATAAAACGTTTCGGTGCAAATAGACTTTCAATGCTTCGATGGTTTCTTTTGATATAAATCTCGCATAATGGTGAGTCTCGTAAGACTTAGAGAACACTACGTTTACCACTCCTTAGGCGGCACATTTATGTATGCCGTAATGCCTTTGGATTAAAAAAAAAAAAAATGGTGGAGCAATATTTCAGAGGATACGAACTTAGTTTTTGTGCGTAAGACAAACAAATTTGTTATTATATATCTTGATGACCTTATTATCTTTTCTAACTATGATCGAAACATTTAAACCCTTTGATGAAAATTTTTTATAGGTGTAGAAATTTTGGGATATCACTCAATCCTAAGAAGTCTTTGTTTTATATCAAAGAAGGGAAATTTCTCAGCCATATCATTTCTAAATAAGGAGTGGTAATTGGTCCTAAAATTGTTTCAAAAATTCAACAACTTTCATTTCCAAGGAACAAGAAGGAGATCCAATATTTTCTTGGAAACACTAACTTCATGAGGAGATTCATTCCTAACTATGTTGAAATAGTTAAGGATATCGCGTATATGCTAAAGAACAATAAAAAATTTAAGTGGATACGAATACTTAGGTATTCTTTATTTGATTAAAAAAAATTACATTTCCGAAGCCCCAACTTTAGCGGTCTTAATTATTTAAGTGAGCGCTTTAGCATATTTTCCTTTGCCTCCGAGAACACTTTAGTTTTTATCCATTTGTAGAATAATGAAGATGGTGATGATCAACCTAGTAGCATTTTTCAGTAAATTCATGAGAGATAATAAATAACTTAAGTACGACATTGTTGAAAACATGCTTATTCCCTAGTTCAAGCTTTACAAATTCTTTAGAATTTATTTCCTTCTCCTCAACCATTGCCCCCCCCCCCCTTATGTTCCCAAATAACAAAGGGAAAAAATGTTCCCAATCTTGCAGCCAAACATCGATGGGAGAAGAGGAAGATGGATTGGGACTCAAATTCTTGACTTTGATCTTAGTATCAATGCTACAAAGTTGGTAAAAGGTCAAGGTTTGGATAAAATTTTAGCCGAATCTAATCGTAAAGCTTTGGGGATCAATTTCGTTTTTTAAATTTTAGAGAAGAATACAAAAGAACCTTCTAAACTCTCAAGGGGAAAATCCACAAGAACTCGCTCTACATGAAAAAGGGAGAATCTACTAAGAACCTTTCCCATGATTCGTAAGGGAAGAATGCGTAAGAACCTCATCTTCAACCAATCAATCCCTTCTCATTGGATGAAATTCTTCCCGTTAGAATGGAATTATGATATTGTACATTTTCCTATTAACTTTGAGTCTCCTAGTAATTTTAAGGAATTAGCAATACACCAAAGTTAAAGGCTATAAAGTACTATATCATCAATGCAAATTTATGCTCAATATTGAAGAGTTTCATGAAGAACATGTGGTGGAAACTATGCCTCAAGAGGTAAAACATATAAAATATCGTAGAGAAATATTCTACCGGGCTCAGTATGTTTGGTATAAGTAGGAGCAAAGGTTAGGAGCTTCACTCCATGTCAAATTTCGTCGGGAAGGAAAACACTCGCAACACCTTTGGTTCTAGTTTCAATTTCAACACCTTCCTTGGCGTAGGATTGGATTTCATAAGGAAATTCGCTTCTAGGCATTAAGCAACCATCATAGATGGATACTAACCGCAATAGATTACTTCACCAAATCGGTATAGGCCATTCGAGTTAGAAATGCAATAGACACCGTAGTCATCAAGCTTACTGAAGAAAACATTATGTCCGTATTTGGATATCTCTCACGATAGTGACCGGTAATGCAAAAAATTTGCAGGAAAATAATGAATTCCGTCAAAAGTATCAAATGTTGTTACATCATTCTACTCCTTATTATCCACAGTAGGAAATGGTCTAGAAGAGTCATCAAACAAGAGCTTGGTCGTTAATCAAGAAGACATTAGAAGATCATAAGAAGAATTATGATAGTCACCTAATTTATGTAGTTTGAGATAAAATAATATCTCCAAAAGTATCCACAGGAAAAAAATCTCCATTTCAGTTTTTTTATGGCAAAAGAAGAAATTTTTCCCAAGAACATAGCTTTCCTTTATTTTTAAAATTTCACAAGAATTTAATTGAGAACTTGATGATTTTTCTAGGAGAATCAACTGATCATTGAAATAAATGAAAATAGGGAGAAATTCAATAACAAGCACAGGAAATACCTAACAAAATGAGAAATACTTTGACAAAAGAGCTAGAGAAAACAGAGTTTAGGGAAGTATATTTGGTATTGAGATGGGATGCTAGGAGGGAAGAAAGAGGAAAACATGGAAAAATTGACAACCTTTGTTCTGACCTTTAGCATTGCAGAAGTCAAGGGTAACAATATTTTCATCTTGAAGAGCTGATGGACAATTTTCATTGCCGCTCAATGGAAGATATCCGAAACAAGACATCCTTAATACCAAAGATGTAGAAGAAGTGATCTGCTACATTCATGATTATATAAATACATGTTTGTTTTATTTTCAACTATGTTTTTTTTCTCAATAAAGAATCCCTCATCCCGGGGAGAAGTCACTTGGATATTCTAGTTCTCTCCGTCCCACAGAGGAAGCTACCCTCTACTGAGCGATGTTATAACATTTGGTTTTGACAAGTTAGATATAGTAGAAGAAATTGAAAAACAAAAAATTTGAAGTTTGACATGAATAGATCAAAAAATAAAAAGTGTTAGGACTCATGAAAAAATAAATTATTCATATCAAAAAGTGATAGGATTAGATGTACTTCTAAAAATGAAGGCAAAAGATTGAAAATGTTGTAAGTTAGGTTTGGAAAGCAATAAAATAAATAAATTGCTTAGTTTAAATAAAAAGGAAAAGAAAATAAGTGGAAGCTTGTTTAAATGTTCCAAAAATTGAATTAGAAGTTAAATTAAGTTTTACTAATGTTAAATCGCTTTGATTAAGAAAATTAATTAATTTTTAGCAAAGAGAATATTCCATTTTGTCCAAAGTCCGTAACCAACAAAGATTTTTTGTCGCGTTGTGATTAATGATCGAGAAAATTTCAATGGTATATATCTTCCTATCGAGATCAATGACGGGGAAGGTTTTCCCACACCCTTTTCCATTTATCGCTAACATTTGGGTGGGGTGTCCAAAAACATTTTCCAAAGATGAGCCCCTTACCTACCTATCACTCCACATCACTTCGACTCACTCGTCAAATCACATCGGCCACCTACCCCCGCCGTAACCGCTCACACCAATGGTGTTTTTGACTCGCCAATGGTCGTTTTGACTTTCCTCCACTAACTGCTTCCCCGACGACAAATAAACTCGACCACATGTACAATCCCTTTACACCCGCTTTTGTACCATTTTCATCCTCCATCATCCTCGTTACACCCCCGTCCATTACCTTTTTCACTCGATTTCACCGTTGCCAACTCCGTACCGATAGCCATTAAGCCTATGTGGTTAATTCCTATCACTACCAATCATAACATTAAACTCATATACAATATAAATAAATTAATTCCATTCTTGTGTTAGCTCCTTATGAATTCCCTTGGACAACCGAAGCAAGGGGCTAGAATGTTTTATGAGCCTTCAAGGAATGCATTCTCTTTGAAAACACATAATCCTTGAAGCCTTGTTAAACTCCTTCCCATGACTCAAGTCATTTGTCGTCTGCCAAGAGCCGATGAAATGATAAATGTTTCCCGCAGGGGCCTTTATCCTGCCCCTTGTACCCCCGCACCCCTTACCCTCCCCGAATTTCCCCAAAATCCCCTTTAAATCATGCCTCGCACTTGGCGTGCTCAAATTCCCCTTTTCCCCCTTATCGTTTCCCTTTAAAACCCTCAAAATACATTAAAATGGGTTAAAAACCTACTTTAAAACATCATAACGGGCCTTAGCCCCTTTCCTCGCTAGCCCCAACCACTTCCCCACACATGCCTTTGCGCTAGGACCAAGAGCTTAAGTCCTAAGCGCCAATCGGAATCGAAAACATCGGGCGGGTGTAATCCTTCGCAACAACAAAAAGTCTCGATGTGATTGTTTGTTTAACAAGTCCCGCGACACGCTCTGTGCCGTTGATATACCCTGAAAAACCGACGGCGAAACGCTAATCGCACTCCCCGCCCAATCGCAATCGGAACCTCCAATCGCTACCACCCCTGTCCCCCTCCGATTGCGGTCCCCCGATCCACTCCTCCACCATCGATCTGATCTCTGGATCCAACGGTCAGCGCTCAATCGCGCTCCCACCGTCGATCGCAATTGAAATTTTGAAATGTGTCACCCCTATCCCTCCTCCGATTGCGATTGCCTGATTCAATCACAGCCGTTGATACCTGGTAAATCCAACGACCATCGCTTCCCCTGTCCCAATCACAATCGGAAAATTATATAGTGTGTTCCCCTTGCTCCTCCCGATTTTCATGCTCCGAGTTGATCCTGACTGTCCATTGGATCTAGGATCTAATGGTCAAGATTTGATCGCCCTCCGCCTCCGGCTGGGTCCCACCTCATCGCATTTCATTGCATTTCCTTCATATTTCTTTGTATTTTGTTCGAAGTCTAAAGTCTAAGACTTTACACTAAAGTCTTATGTTTCACGGTTGTTCTGCCCACTTTCATATATCATTCCGCTACTCGATCCCCACTATTGATCTTCGCTCCCAGGCCACGATATAATGATCTGCGCTGCATTATGCCATCAAACCCTATCATTCGTAAGTCTTCACCAGTTCATTGCATTTGGTCACCATTGTTTAGTGAAAGCCACCATTCTGCCGCTGCGCTATCATATTTTTCGCCCTCCGCCCCACCAGTCTTCCATTGCATTGATTTTATACACACAGTTATGAGTTTCTGCAGAGTACAAGAGTTGAAACGCCGCCATAATTACACAGTATGGATGCAACAGTAAGTTTCCCACTGACAGAGGCAAGGAATTTAATAAAGGGAAGGTTTCCACACCAGCAGAATGTCTTCTTCCGAAGAAGGACGGATTGCCCATACTGTTTGATTACATGCCGTGCTCCAGAGGATATGTATGCCTATAAAAAAATCCTAAGCTCTCAAATAATTTGTCGCACAAGTATGGTAGACCATACCATCTTTATTACCAGTCTGTTTATTCACCCACAGTACCACAGAGTACTACTGCAGCCAGAAGTACACCAGGACCAGAACAGAGTAAATGGAAACCAAAGAAGATCACTCTTTCACTCCAAAGGGTACTAGGGATAAATGCAGAGATTTAAAACAGAATGGGTTTCGGCCCTCTCCTACCTTTCTATGTTTTAATGTTTCATTTAGTGCCCCACCTACTTCCTCGGCTCATCTTCTGCTATAAAACTTAGGAAGAAATTATCGAAAAGGTTGTTGATCAGTTATCAGAGAACTGTAAGCAGTTTCTTTTGAGATTCAGTCTCTGTGTAAAGATTGTAATATAGGTTGATGGATATGTTTTCAGTCTGAGTATTCAGCTATCGGCAATATTTTACTTGATTGGTATTGTTATTCAATATGACAAGCACATTTCTTTGGATCCTGATCTGAAGCAGTGGTGACGTTTTCCTATCTCTGTGTTTACATTCATTTCCTTTCGTTTCTAATGGCTTGCATCAGAAGTTTGACATAGGATTTACCCTTGTTAGGTACCCTATGTTCCTGCTCTCCTTGCTATTTATGTTTATCTTCTGAAGTGTTTTATCTGAGAAGTGTTTTCAGTTGGTTTAACCAGTGTAGTGGATGTTATTTCCCGCTCTCTGATGTATGAATTAAATGAATTTACTTCTTAGATGTTTCTTGTTATTGATTCAGTCCGAATATTTGGGAACATTGGGGATTAGAGTTAGCCCTGTCCACTAGGATCCTTGTATGACTTGCTGATCCATAACTTTGTGCTATGAAATCTATGTTATCTTCTCACTCCTTATTTCCATATCACATAATCATCCTGAAATATCCTAAGCTTCAGATGACTAGCCCAAATGAAAGCCTGCCTATTGAGTAGCAAGAAAATCCTTTCCTAACTCCGTTTCCCAATGGTTTTGAGTATTTCCTGGAATATTTCACCTCTGCCTTATCCCTCTTTGCTCATACTGATCTTACATTGAAACCTTTTTTCTTGATAACCAGCAACCAAAACAAACAATCAAACAAACAAACATGTGCCTATAACTAGCCTAACATCTTAAAGATTGAGCTTCATAGACATAAAACGTTTCTCGAACTAGAGAGATCCCTCTATGGACCCTGGAGGGCTAGATCCCGAGATTTGAAAGTGGTTCTGATGTTGTCTCATCATTTGGTCTTGCCAATCTGGCCAAAACATGGGAACCCCAACATAATGGTGACTCCGCTTGGGACTTTCTGAGTTGTTCCTCACCTTGCTATATCATAAGACTCAGAAAACCTACAATCTCTAGTTAGGTTGCCAGTTAAACACTCCTATTCTCACATCAGCCTCTATACCATTTTTTGTGTTCTCCCATACTCTTGGACAGAGTCTGGAAAGGGCCAGGTAGCCTCCATATCTCACGCTCTTTCAGAGTTGACATATCTGGTAAATGCCCTCCCAGTCGATCTCTGGTTAGAGTTTGCTATGTTTTGAAGATATCCTTGAAAGAGGACATATTATTAGTACTGTGGTGGACAATACACCCTCCAGAAGCACCCTAAACCTTCCACCTGGCGACTCCATAACTCATAAACGTTTAAATACTCCACTGGTGATCAGTAGGCCTGCCGATTGTGTTGGTTTCACATCAGACTCCATTGAGAGACCAGCCTCCAAAACAACATCAACCACAGCATAAGTGACAAATAGGGTTAAGCTGCCTGGTCAGAAACAACATTGTGGCTTTTAGAACCATTCATACAAGAGCGCACCCTAACCCAAACCCACCTGAAATAGTTGACAACCCTGAGAGCATCCTCAAGGGAGCTCATTCACCTAAAATACCAACTATTTCCAGCCACATCCATAGAGCTAATTCTGCACCAGAAGATCTTACATCTCTATCACATTTTCACCTCGACCGAGACCTACCTAACAGATTACCTAGAACTAGGTCATTCAGTGTTTTATACCAGCCAGACCCTGAGCCTCCTGGTTCACCACCCCAAAGTGGTAGATACCTTGGGAATAGACAGACCCCTCCATCTACACCACCTGATATACATTTCATAAAAAACTTGGGGCTCAGTCACCCTAGATCTGCTCAACAAACCCCTACTGGTCATAATTTCCCTGTAATCCATATAACAGCTACTCAAGCCAACCTTTTACCTCATCAAAACATCATCATGTCATCTTGGTATGCACCTTTGGTTTTACCTCAACCTCTAGTACCCTTACCGAATGATTATCAGTCTAAGATTCCACATTTCACTGCGAAAGAGTCCATCACAGCCCAACAACATGTGGATAAGATGGAAGATTCTTTTGACTACATGGAAATTGATGATGATACTGTCAAAATGAGAATCTTTGCCCAAATCTTAGGGGGTGATGTGAAGAAATGGTTTAAGGGCCTGCCTCCAGGTAGCATCAATGATCTTCCGGGCTTGTATCAGACTTTCATAAATAAATGGGAAACTAGGGCAAACCCTCGCCAGCTCCTGGTAGAATACATGACCCTTAAAATAAACGTAGGAGAGAGTGTTCACGATTACACAACAAGATTCAATAGCATTTATAATGCTCTCCCTCCACATATGAAACCTCCACAAGGCATGGCCCTAGAAAAATACCCTGAGGGTTTTGATGCTGACATGGCCTATGAGCTTAGAGATAAGGAATACAACACAATGGAGGACATGCAGAAAGGAGTAGTGAATATAGAAGCCAACCTGATTGAGAAAAGAGCAAGGCTGAAATCTGAGAGAAGGGTAACATATAGAGATGACAATGTAGCTTCCACATCTGACCAAAATTATGATAAGATGTCTAAAAATGTGGAAACGTTACAACAAATAATGGAAAAAATGGTTGTCACAGTCAGTAATCAGAACAGAAACCAAAATCAGAACCAGAACTTTAGGAGAAACAATAACACTCCCAACAGACAAAAAGAATCAGATCAACAAGTTATCCCCCCATTCCAAAAATTTCTTGACGAAGATGAGGGATTCATAGAAGAGTCTAAGGGAAACACAATTAATATGTTCGAAACAGAAGATTCAATCCATAACTATTATTCAGAAGAAGGACAGCCTTCACCCTCTGGTTGGGAAGAGGATTGGTTGGAATCTGAAGATTACAGATTAGGATTTGAAAATGCCATGATGCAGGTCAAAGAACAATATGAACTTAGGAGCAAAAAGAGTCAAGAAATTGCCAAACCCAAAGCTTCTGAGACTACAATCAAAAGGAGGCTTGAGAAAACTTCTAAAGTAACTGCTGAAACCAACAAATCAATAGCCGGGAGTTCTGGAAAGAATAGAGAGAAAGACAACCAAAAAACTAATGAACAAGGTAAACCAGCTAGCAGCACTAGCACTGCAGTTAGTGCTCCTGATAAAACTGTAACAAACATTGTACATAACAGGGATCTGCCCACTGATTCGGCCACTAAGGCAGTGGAAAATAAAACGGAGATGAGCATTCCAAAAAGTCAGTCCACTTTCAATTTGGAAAGTGAGATTGCAAGAATTAAAATCTCTGTCCCACTTTCTGAGCTAGCCACTCAGGATGTATATAAAGGCCATATTTTGACAGCTTTGAACTTAGGTGATAATGGTGACTCTGTCAATCTGAATGATGATCAACCTGCCCTTTTGTTTGGTCCCAAGATAGAGGGAAAGTTTCATAAAGGGGTAGTACCGCCTTTCTATATCAGTCTCAACATTCATGACAAGATCCTACACAATGCAATGCATGATTCAGGAGCATCGCACAACCTAATGCCTAAGGTAGTCATGGAAAGGCTAGGTCTAGAGATAACCAGACCTTACAAAAATTTATACTCTTTCGACTCTAGCAGGGTAAAATGCCTAGGTCTGATCAAAGACTTGTGTGTGGGCTTAACTCAAATCCCAGCTAAATGCATGGTCATGGATGTTGTGGTGGCAGATGTGCCACCCAAGTATGGCATGTTATTATCAAGATCATGGGCAGCCAAGTTGCAGGGTACAATGCAGATGGATGGCTCGTATGCCACAATCCCAATTTTTGGCCAACTTAGAAAACTGTATAGGGAGACACAGATGAAATTCCTAGTCAGTAGCCCCGAAAAACCAGAAAATTCACCTGTCTATTCTATACATACAGACCTTGACTACTTCATCTTTTTTAATGACGGACCTTTAGAAGGGCCAGAGTCCCAAAACAGAGACACAAACGGAGAAGCAGAAGCTATTGATTTCAACATAATGGTTGCTCTGGATTTAGAGGACAACGAAGAAGAAAACCGTAATAAAACATGCGGGACATGCGGTGGAGACCTAACCCCGAGTGAACAAGAAAAAAATCATGAACAGCCATCTGACCAGATCCCTGAAATGCATACATTTCATGTGGAACAAAGCAATCCAAAGCCCAGTATAGACCCTACCACGCAACATAATGGCAAAACCAGCTATAGGGAAAAGGGTGATAACGAAAGCAAAAATGAACCCCTATGGGTGATGAACTTCGATGGGTCATGCACCAGAAGAACTGATGGGGCAGGAGTGTGGATTCATAACACAGAGAAATATTACGCAGAGAGTCACGCCTGCAACCTGCACTTCAAATGCATGAACAACGTAGCTGAATACGAGGCTCTGATCCTGGGTCTAAATCTGTTGAGAAAATTAGGAGCCCATAGGATTAATGTGCATGGAGACTCTAAGCTGATTATTAAACAGGTAAACGGGGAATACACAGCGAAAAATCTAAGGCTGAGAGCATATAGGAATGACACCATGGATCTTCCAAAAACGTTTGTTGAATAAAAATTAGTGTTTGTTCCTAGGAGTCAAAACGTCATCGCAAATGGATTAGCTTGCCTGGCCAGTTCATACACCAAAACCCCCAGTGAACAACAGATCATCATTCAAACCAAATTCAGAGCTGCCATGCCAGACAACGAAAAATATTGGCAGGTTTTTGAAGGAGATAAACAGATCGAAGATTTTTTGGTAGGCAGAAACGAGTTTGAATTTTCTGATTCTGACTCTAAATCTGACCATATCCGCCTAAGTGATGAGTCCTCAGATGAGGAAGAAACACCTTGTAACATAGAAATAAATTCTTTAGATGAACAGATTGGAAATCCAGACCGCAAATGTGGAAATGCAGATAGTGAAGAGGTAGAGGTGTTGCAGGCCAAAGATAAGAATATACCCAGAGGCCTGGCACCCTTAGAGGACCTTTTTGGCTTTGATGATGTGGCCAAAAAGCCCACTATATAACATGAAGACTCTGATGTGGAAGAATGCAAAATAGGCGCTAAAGATAAGCCCAAAATGATTAAACTGGCTAAGTCTTTACCTGCAGACATGAAGAAGAAATACATTGACCTTTTCAAGGAATTCATTGATGTATTTGCGTGGAGCTATGAAGATTTAAAGGCCTATGACACAAATATCATTCAGCACAAAATTCCCCTGAAAGAAAATCAAAAGCCCTTTAGGCAAAAACTTCGCAGAATATCCCAAACAATTGCCTGCAGTAGAGAAGGAGATTAAGAAAATGTATGAAGCGGGTATAATTGTGCCGATGAGGTTCTATGATTGGGTATCAAACTTAGTGGCTGTAAGGAAGAAAACAAGAGAAATCAGATTGTGCATAGACTTCAGGAATCTTAACAGAGCCTCACTCAAGGACAATTACCCTTTGCCTAAAATGGAACATATCCTTCAAAAGGTAGTGGGCTCTAAAAGGATCTCCTTGCTGGATGGTTTTTCAGGATATAACCAAGTCTTAGTGATCCCAGAAGACCAACTCAAAACAGCCTTTACCACTCCATGGGGTACCTTCATGTATGTGAAGATGCCTTTTGGATTGATGAACGCTGGAGCCACCTTCCAAAGAGCGATGGACATAGCATTTTCAGATGAGATAGGGCATTTCATTGTTATCTACTTAGATGACATAAAAGTATTTTCCAAGACTGAAGAAGAACACCTAAAACATCTGAGAAAAGTATTTGAAAAATGTAGAAGATTCGGTCTGTCTCTGAACCCTAAAAAGACCGTTTTTGGGCTACAGGAGGGTAAGCTCCTTGGCCTCATCATATCCTAGAAGGGAATTAGGATAGACCCACAACGAGTTGAGGGAATACTACAGATCGCACACCCCAGAAACACCAAGGAATTACAGTCTTTCATTGGAAAGATTAACTTCCTTAGGAGGTTTATTCCAAATCTGGTTGAACACCTTAGAAACATGACTAACATGCTGAAGAAACGTGCAGGAGTTAAATGGACCGTGGGAGAAAAACAATCTTTTGAATCAGTAAAACTTGCACTTACCCAAGCTCCCGTCCTAATCAGCCCAGATTTTTCCAAAGATTTCCTGATCTTTTCATTCGCCTCAGAGCATACAGTGGCTACAGTCTTGCTGCAGAAGAACACAGAGGGAATGGAACAGCCAATTGCCTTTTTTAGTAAAGCACTCAGAGATGCACCCTTGAAATACAGTATCATGGAGAAACAAGCCTATGCTCTGATTAAGGCCTTGAAAGACTTCAGGGTGTACATATTGCATTCCCACACTGTAGCTTATGTGCCCAACATCATCGTCAAAGATATACTGTCTCAAGACCCAGACGGGAAAAGGGGCAAATGGATAGCAGTGATCCTGGAGTATGACCTTGAGATAAAACCCACCAAACTGGTTAAAGGTCAAGGCTTAGCTAAGTTAATGGCTGAATCGAACCTACAAGCCCTAGACATTAACGTGATAAGTACCTTGGATGAGCAACAAGAATTTCCCGACCTCACTATTGAGAAAAAATTCAGAGTTCTCCTTGGTATTCTGACATTCTGTATGTGCTTACAAACCTCAATGCCCCTCCCGGATTATCAAAGACCAAGGCCAGATTCTTAAAACTAAAAACCAGAAGTTACTGCATTGTGAATGAAAACTTATACTGGAAGAATCCTAATGGCCTGTTGCTTAAATGTTTGACTGAAAATGAGGCAGAGAGGGTTAAACAAGAATTCCATGCTGGAGAATGTGGAGGCCACCTGAGTTGGAAAGCCACTGCAAACAAAATACTCAGAGCTGGTTACTATTGGCCCACACTCTTCAGTGATATCCATAAAATGATAGTTGCTTGCCACAAATGTAAGATCTTTGAGGGCAAGAGAAAGCTCCTCCCTTTAACCCTACAACCCATCACTGTTGAAGGTCCCTTCCTGCAATGGGGCTTCGATTTTATAGGGGAAATTCACCCAGCCTCTTCTACCCAACACAAATGGATCCTAACAGCCACATATTATTTCACTAAGTGGATAGAGGCCGTGCCCACTAGGAATGCCACAGATTCAATCATCATTAGTTTCCTAGAAAGTCACATCCTCTCTCGGTTTGGCTACCCAAGGAAAATAATCACTGATAATGCTACTGCTTTCGGATCTAAAAGGATGGTTGATTTTTGTCACAAGTACCGAATAACACTTGGCCATTCAACTGCTTATTACCCTCAAGGTAATGGATTAGTTGAATCATCAAACAAGAGCTTGGTGATCATCATCAAGAAGCTTTTGGAAGAGAACAAAAAATCATGGCATAACAAGTTGGTACATGCTTTGTGGGCTGACAGGCTTACAACCAAGAAGTCCGTTGGCATGTCACCATTTCAGCTTGTCTATGGAACAGAAGCAGTATTCCCTACCAGCCTTGGGATACCAGTGATCAAACTGATCCAGGAGATCCAAACAGAAGAAGACAATATGGTGAGGAGAATAAATCAGAAAATTCATCTCCAGAAAGCAAGGGAAGAAGTCTACAACAGAGCAGTGAAAGTTCAGGAGGATGTAAAGAGATTGTTTGAAAAAAGAACCAAAGCTGCTGATTTCAAGATTGGAGATAAAGTTCTGAAGTGGGATTCAAGGAGGGAGGACAAAGGAAAACACGGCAAGTTTGACAGTTTTTGGCAAGGTCCATACATCATACAGGCCACTGTGGGCCCTAATGCGTTTTTCTTACAAGAACTTGATGGTACAGAATTTTTCGGGGGTCCTGTCAATGGCAGGATGCTCAAACACTACTTCTGCTAATTCGCAATTTCCACTTTCATTTCCATTGTACATACCATCGCAGTTTTTATTTTTCAGGAAAAGGAAAATGTTTCAAAGAATAGAGGAAAAAGAGAGGTTTAGACATGCTTAAAACATGAACCTCGGATGTGTGAAATATTGGCTCTAATAAGCTCAAAACCTGAGCCAAAGAAAGTAAAGAAGCTGGTCCTAACATGCTCAAAATCTGGACCAGCAAAGGAAAAGAAAAATCAGCTCTAACATGCCCAAAACCAAAGCTGATGAAGAAAGAAGTGACTCCAACATGCTCGAACCTTGAGTCATGAAGGGAAACAAGGATGTTTCAAGTTTCAGATCTCAAGCCTTCACAGTTTGTTTTCAGTTTGCGGCAAATTTTGTCCATGTGCAACTGTCTTTATGCCTTGGACCCACAGTAAGTTAGACAGTCTAATCTTGGCTTGACTGTTTTTCAATTCCTGTTGTAGAATGTAGAGAAGAAATCTGTTGGACAGTTTAATCCTAGCAGATATTAGATTAGGTAGAGAAACATATGAGACCAATAGTCTAATCTGGTCTCATGGAGCAATAAGGGTAGATTTAGAATAGGTTTATTTTCTGTTTGCAAAACTAAAAAGATGTAAAGGGTCTGCTAGCTCAAATGCACCCTGGAAGAAGAAAAATGCTAGGATTGTAGTTCGGGTAGGTAGTTTTTTGGAGTAAGTTTCTGCTGATGTAATGTCTTCATATTGTGGCAGCTGATCAAAGGAACAGGGGTGTGCCAAGCAGCAGGCATCTGGCCTACACCAAAGATCAATTTCTGAATTCTTGACTCCTTCAAGAAGAAGCCATCCCCATGTGGAGCCACTGTTAGCCCCTTATGAATTTTTTGACAAAGCAAGCAAGGGGCTAGAATGTTTTATGAGCCTTCAAGGAATGCATTTCCCTTGAAAACACATCATCCTTGAAGCCTTGTTAAACTCCCTTCCTATGGTCGTCTCCCTCATTGTTCCTGTTCATGAACCTTGTCAATGCCAATTTTCCTGGGGCCTTTATCTGGCCCTTTGTACCCCTTATTGCACTCCCTACCCTCCCGAATTTCCAAATCCCTTTTTTAAATCATGCCCTTGCACTTGGGTTGGGTTGAAATTCTCTTCCCCCCCCTTATCGTCTTTCCCTTTAAACCCTTTTTGCATCCATTGTGTCAAGTTAAAACCACTTTAAAACATCATAATCGGCCCTTCCAGCTCCTTTCCGCTAGCCCCAAACACGTCCCCACACATGCCTTTGCGCTAGGACCAAGCTCTTAAGTCCTAAGCGCCAATCGGAATCAGAAACTTCGGGCGGGTGCAATCCTTTGTAACAACAGAAACGTTTCGATGCGATTGTTTATTTAACAAGTCTCACGATGTGCTCTGTGTCGTTGATCTATCCTGAAAATCTGACGGCGAAGCGCTAATCGCACTCCCCGCCCAATCGCAATCGGAACTTCCAATCGCTGCCACCCCGTCCCCCTCCGATTGCGGTCACCTGATCCACTCCTCCACCGTTGATCCCCAGGAAAATCCAACGGCCATCGCTTCCCCTGACCCAATCGCAATCGGAAACTTATATAGTGTGTTCCCCTTGCTCCACCCGATTGTGATGCTCCGAGTTGATCTTGACCGTCCATTGGATCTAGAATCTAACGTTCAAGATTTGATCGCCCTCTGCCTCCGGCTGGGTCCCACCTCATCGCATTTCATTACATTTCCTTCACATTTCTTTGTATTTTGTTCGAAGTCTAAAGTATAAGACTTTACACTAAAGTCTTATGTTTCACAATTGTTCCGCCCACTTTCATATATCATTCCGCTGCTCGATCCCCACCGTTGATCTTCGCTCCCAGGCCACGATCTAACGGTCTGCGCTGCATTCTGCCATCAAACCCTATTATTCGTAAGTCTTCACTAGTTCATTGATTTTTTTCACCATTTTTTAGTGAAAGCCACCATTCCGCCGCCGCGCTATCATATTTTTCGCCCTACGCCCCATCGGTCTTCCATTGCATTGATTTTCTACACACAGTTATGAGTTTCTGCAAAGTACAAGAGTTGAAACGCTGCCATAATTACATAGTATGGATGCAGCAGTAAGTTTCCCACTAACAGAGGCAAGGAATTTAATAAAGGGCAGGTTTCCACACCAACAGAATGTCTTCTCCCGAAGAAGGACGGATTTCCCATACTATTTGATTATATGCCGTACTCCAGAGGAGATGTCCGCCTATAACACAATCCAAAGCTCTCAAATAATTTTTCGCACAAGTATGGCAGACCATTCCATCTTTATTACCAATCTGGTTATTCACCCACAGTACCACAGAGTACTACTGTAGCCAGAAGTACACTAGGACCAGACCAGAGTAAATGGAAACCAAAGAAAATCACTCTTTCGCTCCAAAAGGTACCAGGGATAAATGCAGAGATTTAAAACAGAATGGGTTTCAGCCCTCTCCTACCTTTCTATGTTTTAATGTTTCATTTAGTGCTCCACCTACCTCCTCGGATCATCTTCTGCTATAAAACTCAGGAAGGAATTATTGTAGAGGTTGTTGGTGAGATATCAGAGAATTGCAAGCAGCTTCTCTTGAGACGAGTTCTCTGTGTATAATTGTAAGATAAGCTGAGGAAGATGTATTCAGATTGAATGACTAAGCTATTGGCTATGTTGTACTTGATTGGTGTTGATATTTAATATGACAAGCACATTTCATTGGATCCTGATCTAAAGCTGCGGTGATGTTTTTCTATCTCTGTGTTAATCCATTTCATTTCAGTTCTTCTGGCTTGCATCAGAAATCTGGTATAGGATTTACCCTTGATAGGTACCCTATACTTCTGCTCTCCTTGCCTTTGATGTTTTTCTGCTAATGTGTTATCTGAAGATTGATTTTAATTTATTTAACTAGTGTAGTGGATGATATTGCCTGCTAGCTGATGTATGAATTAATGGAATCTGTTTTTTTAGATGTGCTTGTTAGGATTTAGTTGGATGGGTTGAGAACACTGGGAGGTCTAGAACTCTACCTCTGCCTCACTAGGATCTTTCCATTCAATTAAGCCTTTCCGAGTTCCCCTGTGCTGCCTTTGATTGTGTCCAAGCGGGTCTGGAGTTAAAAGACCTCTGACTTGATCTATAGACAAAATTAGATGGTTCTCCTTCTTCATTTTCAGTCCTTAATGTTCCATACCACCCAATCACTTTAGGATCCGAGGCTTTAGATGACTAGCCCAACTGAAAGCTTGCGTGTTGAGTAGCAAGTAAATCCTTTCTTGACTCCATTGCCAAATGGACTTGACACTCCCTGAACTACCTCTCTCTGCCTAAATTCCTTTTTGCCTAGCCTTGTCTCATGCTGAACTCTTCCTTCCTGAATCCCAACAACCAAACTCAAAATCAAACAAACCTTGTGCCTTATAACTAGCCTAACATCTTAAACTTTAAGCTTCATTGACATAAACCTTCGCTCATATAGAGAGATCCCTCTCTGGACCTAGGAGGGCTAGATCCTGAGGTCCGAAAGTGGTTCTGATGTTGTCTCATCTTTTGGTATTACCAACCTTGCCAAAACATGGGAACCCTAACACCTTGCTTACTCATGGCTAGTCCCAGCTCCATCTCTGAAACCTTTCTTTGAATGTTTGATTGTCCTAGTTGAACCAAAGAGGTCTTTTATCGATCTTGCCCTTTGCCTAAAACTATGCAATCTTAGTTCAAAGTGCCCAATAGCTCAAAATACTATGTCTAGGAGTTCCCTCTTAATAGCTTGAGTTATTTGTTTGTATTAATTGCTTTTCCCCAAAGTCTGATAGCAATTTTCCTAAATTTAGAGAGTCATATATCTCTATGTATCACTTGAATGTTTATTTTTATGCATCTATCAGTTCGAAGTTGCACTTATCATGATTAATAGTTAGCCCTACCATATAAATGACTGCTATTGAACTATTTATGTTTGAAAGCCTTTGTCCTTCAAAAACTTAGTGTCCATCCTACTTCATTTTACCTAAAGATCCATTTTACCCTTATCAAATCGGCCCTTCAATATACCTTTTATCACCATCTCGCTTTCTCGACCTTTTCGACCCCATAGCCCAGTTGATCTAACAATATTTTTTATCTATTTAGTCTTTGATCAGTTCCTCCCTCAAAAACCTAAAAACAAAACCAAAAACCTACTTCATAGCTAGCCTAAAATAAAAAACACAAGAATATAAAAACTATACATCCCTTATACAAATAGAGAGAGCCCTCTCTGAGTCGAGGAAGGCTAGGTCCTTGGGCTCCAAAGTTGGTTTGATGTTACCCTGTTACTTGGCTTGCCAATTATCCAAATCACAGGACCCTAACATAATGTTGATCACAGTGGGACCCAGAGTAATAAACAAACTTAGATTCCCTAAACCTTCAGAGACCTTTGAGAATACTATCTTGTGGACTTATCCCACCGCTCACTAACATAATGGCGATCACGGTGGGAATCTGAGTAATAAAGAAACTTAGATTTCCTAAACCTTCAAAGACCTTTGATAATACTATCCTATGGACTTATCCCACCGCTCCCTAACATAATGGCGATCACGGTGGGACCTTCTGAGTTAGTGATAAACTAAGTATGCCTTAGGACTTCAGAATCCCTCAACCTATAAGTATTATCAAAGAGTAGAATCAAGTTGTCTCACCATCCTAGCAAAATGATGACCCAACTTTAGAAAACTCTTACAAACCTCAGGGCTACACATAGAAAACTCAGAAAACCCCAAAAAAATCCCTAGATTGGATTTTTATTAGTATTGGTGGTGGACCATACACATATCTCTAAAAACAACTAAAAACATCCACCTGGCAACTCCACTAGCCTCCAGTAGGCCTATTACTCCACTAGTCCTTATAAAATCTCCTGGGAATGCATTAAGTAATCCCAATCATGCTGATGGTGGACAGAAAAGTTCAAATCTTCCACCTGGTGACTCCAAAACCCTCAATAGATCAAAATAATCCACTGGTAGAGAACTCTAGACTGGTTGAAAAGACATAGTGACCCTTTCTGATTAATAGAGATGGATCTAATAATGCAAAAGGGATATTCTCCGATGAGTAGAGACCATATCCCTGGATTCCCACACAAAATGCTGGAAATAAATTGGATGAAAAATATACCTATCTTTCGAGATGAAAAGGTTGATGACCCCTTGTTACACCTCATCAAATTTCATATACACATATAGAGGTTGAAGGTTGAATGGCATGAGGATTTCCTCATGAAAATGTTTATGGCAACATTTGAAGGTAGCAAAAGAAATTTGTATGAATGGTTAGAACCTGGCATCTTGTTTTCTTTGAAGGATTTCCACAAGGTATTCTATAAATACTATATAGGATATTTCCAATCTCTATCATTAGCTGGAAATTGTTGTGATTAGTCTCAGAATATCATATAGTACCTTATAGATAGTGATGAAAATTTGAAAAATTTGTATCCTGCAGACCTCTTAACATCCATTCATGAATTTCATTCTCAAGATAAATATCATGATAGCCTAGTTGGGTTAGTTGAGGAATAAATCATTCAAGGTAGAGAAGAAAACCCACAAGATCTCTCTGAAGGCACAAGTGATCATTTATCACCCCCGCTAGATGAAGCTCAAGAAGATATCCAACCTCAGAATCAGTCTTCTCTAGAGAAGGAAAACAATTGTTGCCCAATTTAAAGAAAATAGAAAATGCCTCCTCCTTTAACTACAAAAGAGGCAGATCAGATTTTGAGAGTAAAACTAGCCTCTAAACCTTACCACTCCTACCTTACCTACTAAAGAAATTGATCATAAAGAAACAATGGAACAAATTGTTGTTGAGGTTGTAATACCTCCTCAAGAAGACATTCATCCTTGTAAGCAGTCACAAAATGAAGAGAAACATCATGGTTCCATCCAAAGAAAAAGAAGGACACCACCCCTTCTAACAAAAGAAGAAAACAATAAAATCCTAAGCATACAACCAGCATCCAAACCTTTTTGGAAAGAAGATGTGTTTTCTATTGCTGACTTATCTACTAATGTATTTTCTCATACTAAAAGTACAGAGAAGATTGATGCTGATACTACAATATCTTCTCAAGAAGACCTGGTGCCAAAGAATGATCTTACTCATCAGGATAGTGGCTCACAAAAGGAAATCATCTCACTAAAACAGGGCATACCAATATTGCTTGAAGATAGCATAACATTACTTTCTGAAGCTGCCAAATCAGATAATCATAAAGAGGGAGAAGAGATTATTTCTCAAAAGAATCCCAAGGTTAGTCAAGTAAAGGAGGGATTAATCCTAAATGAGATCTATTTTTCAAATCCTCTAGGCCAGTTATTATTCAAAGACCCCTTTGCTGTTTCCCTAGAGACCTTTAAAGAAGGAGTAGTGTGTTCTACCATGAACAGTTTGTTGCAAAGTATGAGAAAAAACTTAAGCACTACTGTCCGAAAACAAGTGTGGTGGAAGTGGCCTTTTGATTTCTTCAACATCATCAAAGAGTTGAACCAAGATCAACCATGCAATCATCTACTTGAATGGTTATATTGGAAAGAAGAGTTCACCAAATAAATGTCTATCATATATAGGTTAGAGTAGAATAGATATGCATGCAAAATAAGCTCAGCCCCATGAGATTATTTGTTTTAGTTTGTTTTGATAAAAAAAGAAAACACAAAAATAACAAGAAAAGTAGAAAAAGAGGGCAGATTCTAAAATAATGGTAAAACCCCATACCCAAAAAATAATCATGCTGAAAGTGTGCAAGTCTAAATGCCACTACTAGTGCTCAAAAGTTATCTTTTTCAGTTATCTAGCCTAATCATAATTGAACATGTTTTAAATTTATTACTGATAAGTTAGTGAAAGAAGGGATAGTCAAATTGTGTAAGCTTGACTTGTCAAAGACAGTAGATTAGGAAAAGATACTGGTTCCACACGCTCAAAACAGAACCAAAGAGGAAAACAGGGATGAAAAACAAACTATGTATCCTAGCCTTGATTTTTCTAAATCTTATTTTCATGCAAAATAATAATTGTGTGCAGCTTGTATTTTATGCCACAAATACATGACAAATCAAACTGTCTAATCCTGATTTGGTCATTTCTCAATTTCATGTTTTAATTTTAGTGAATCAAATCCTGTCAGATAGCTTAATATTGACAGTCGATCTAGCATAGGTAGAGAAACAAAGGAGTTCATCAGTTTAATATGAACTCTCAAGGGGTATAAGTATATAATTAGATAGTGTCTTCTTTCAAAAATATCATGTCAAAGGGTTGGTAGTCCAAATGCACCTAAGAGAAGAGAAAATGTTAGGGAATATAGCTGGGTAGGTAGAGATGAATTTGATGCTAATCATGCTCTCAATTTTCAGAAATAGCATCAAGAAATAAAGGAATTTGGGCCAATGGATAAGGCACTAGTTTTCAAAAGCCAGAGATCTGAAATTCTAGACACCTCCTGAAAATGAGTTTCCCTCTCCAAATGGAGCCACTATTAGTCATCAGTATTTTTACCTGTTATTGATGACTAGTTTCCTTAGCTAAGTTTTCTAGAAGCTGATCTCCAAACTGTTAAATTTGTCTTCTATAAAACACCCCAAAACAATTTTTGTCTTCCTACCCCTTCCTATCAGCCTATGATGAGGAAAAACCCCATTTTTCAAGTCCTATCTAGTCTCAGCAAAATAACCCTGTCCATAGTGGTCATAGCTAAAAGTTATCTGTTGTCATTTACCCTTATTCCTCAAGCCATTCATTATCCAACTATTGACAAAGTGTCTGCAACCCTATCCCTAGTTATGCTGTCATTTGAAAATCTAATCATACCAAAGCAAAAACTCAGAAAATGTCAAGACCATTTCTAGGTTAGGTAGTGGTGTTTAGGGAGTTTTTCCTTGGTTAAAACATCCTGAGCCAAAAGCCACTGTTTAGTACCAGTCAGCCCTGATTAGTTCCTAATCTTCAAAACAAGTCTTGCCTCATCCATAGGTCACACACCACTAAGAGGTTACTGTGTCTCAGTTCAGAAGAAATTCAACAAAGTTCCAAAACAGAAGAAGATAAGCATGTTCACTATCTAAAAGAATATGCTTAGGTCAGGAAAAATCTCCATAAGACACCAAGGAAGATCTCCAAGGTTCAAAGTCATATGTTTTTACATCTCTTCAGGGGTGTGATTGCAATAATGATCAATGTGCAAAAGAGAAAAAGAACAAGGTCAAAAGGGTCCTTCATGATGAGTTAGTTCACCATCAGTAAAACAAATGAAATGCAGTAGCTGAAGGGCTACTAATGGGTGTAGTCTGAAAGCCAAAGTAGCCTAAAGAACAGATATCAGCCTCCAAGTAATATGAAGGCAAAATGCTAATGTTATACTGATCAGCAGTCCTTTCAGCATCTCCTTCGAAAAGGAATTTCAACATGCCTTTTCAAACACAGTCAAGGGAAGTCAGTCAACTAGGTCTATGCAAGTAGCTATTCTACATATACAATTCATATGGTTTCTATTCTAAAGGTTCACAGGTATATCTTACAAAGAATACATATCTCAGAAAATATCTCACAAAGCAAATTGTTGCCTATTTGACATAATACCAAGAAGAGACATATGATCTGCAAAAAGGTGATATAGTTTTGAAATAAATGAAATGACATATCTACAGTGAGAACCTCCTCCTTTAAAAAGAGCATATGGTTGAAAGCACAGTAATAACCTCCTTAATTAAAGAGATGAGGTGTCATGACTATGATGGTTAGAAGCGTAGTGATAACCTCCTCCAATAAAGAGCATATGGTTAGCAGCAAAAAATAGAACCTCCTTCATTTAAAATCAGAGGGTTAGGATGTTTTTAAGTAACTTCAGAAAGTAGTGTGAGCCACAATCTCCAAATATGAACAGTAGGTGTATTAGCAGAGTTTCAAAATATGTTTAAGAAAGTTTTCTATTGGAAAGTCAAGGTTGAAATCAGTGGGAAGAAAATGAAATTTTATAGGTTGAAGTCTTGTGTTACATCATCAGCAAAGCAGTGACATTATGGTGTTGAAAAGCCTCTTTTTCTTCTGTTTATAAAGGCCTCTCTCAAAGTGTAAACTGAGGGTGGAATGTTTAACTAGAAGGCTATCACTTGAGGTTACAGTTCACATGGACCATCTTATCCAAAAGATAAGGTATACATATAAGAAAACAAGCCTTGGTGAGTGCAAAGAATTTGTTTTTTATTCCAAATTAGAGGATTAATTCAAGTCTCCAGTTTGAAGTGGCCATCTTGGAAAGGATAAAAGGGCACCATGTCTGATAAAGACAAATTATTTATAATTCTAAAGAGACCTCCTTCAAAGAGGGCAGTTAGGATTGGAAAAATTCAAACCATGGCCTCTTTCATAAAAGGGCATAGGAACAACTCTCCAAGAGTTACACAGTAAATCAACTTATTCAAAGGGTAAAAAGGTGATAAACATGTTTCACTTTCAGTCAAAGAAAAATCTCTTTTGCTTGACAAAAACAGAGGTTAAGGAGTGCCCAGGAAGTTTTTCAAACATAGGTTTCCTTCACAAATAAGAAGAGGGCCCACCATTTTTTTAGGATATTCAAAATGACAAGTGGAAAAGATCAAAACATAGCCTAAATTCCTCCTTCAAAATAAACAAAAAGACGATATGAGCCATGAGTCGCGTCAGGGCCAATTTTGTTTCAAAATGCGTTTATGACTAAAAAGAGATGAAATTGACAAAAGTGAGAGAGTTTTTTTATCAATTATAGGTTCAATAAGAAACACATCCTTCCATTTCTACACAGGTATCATGGTTTGTGAGAAATGTAAAAAATACAGGTGTCACGGGAGGATTTCTGCACCAGGATTCACCATTTTTGACCAGTGTTGGGACAGTCAATTTTTGAAAATCCAAATTGACAAAAAATTAAAATACTAAAGCATATTTGTAAATCATACTTCCATATCTTTCCAACGAGCCATCTCGGGCCCAATTTTGACATCGGGAAGGCATCCAAAAGTGGCCTGCAAATAGCTCTATGCATTTCTACACCAGGATTCACCAATTTTTACCAGTGTTGGGACAGTCAATTTTGAACAACCAAACGGAAAAAAAATGAAACAAATCAAGAATATTTGGATATTATGCTTCCATATCTTTCCAACTATCCATCAATAGCCCAATTCTGACACCGGGAAGGCATCCAAAAGTGGCCTGCAAACAGCACTATGCATTTCTGCACCAAGATTCACCATTTTTTACCGGTGTTGGGAAAGTCAATTTTTGAACTACCAAATGGACACCAAATGAAAATAATCAAGCATATTTAGAAATTATACTTCCATATCTTTCCAACGAGGCATCTTGGGCCCAATTCTGACACTAAGAACGCTTCCAAAACTAGATGCAAAAGCGTGCAGCACCGTTGAAAAATTGTGTGGCTCGCCTGTAGGTTTTTTCAATGTATTTTTATAACCAGCACGGTGTGCCTGTGTTTTTGTGTAGTGTGCCTGTGCAGAAACATAGATACTCCTTAAAAATGATCTATTAAAAGATCAAAAGCTTAAATACACTTTAATATGACATCCTTCAAGAGTAGATGGTTAGAAAAACACAGTGATGAAAACCTCCTTCGAAGAGGGTAGTTGGTTTGGAAAACTTCAACAATGGCCTCCTTCACAAAAACGCAGAGGGTTAGCTCTCCAAATGTTTGCACCATGAAACAGCTCATTCAAAGGGTTAAAGGTGTGATGAAGTCATACTTCACTTTCAGTCAAAGGGTGCCTCCATCAAATGATAAAAGACAGAATTTTAAAGGACATAGGCAATTTACATTTTGAAATGTTTTCAATCAGAGGACAGCGACCTTCATCACCTCATAAACAAGTGGATTTGCATATTAGGTCATAAGAGGCTGCATTGGTGGTTTTAAGTGGATAGTAGCCTATTTGTCTAAAAACCACAGAATAAACAGTGATAAATGAGGAAAGATTTGTTTTCAATTTGAAAGAGTTTTATAACTGTAAGTGGTTAAAAATAGCACAATCTTCAAAGGAGAAAGAGTTTTCGTGCCCAAAGGAAAAGGAGGAACCTTTTTTTTTCAAGAAAGCCCTATTTTCCAAAATCACACAGAAATAAGGGAGAATGTTCTGCTTATAATAAGTTTAAAAGGTATCTTAACAGTGATTTCAAAAGAGCACCAAGATTACTAAATCAAGGAGAAAATAGTGACTAGAGGATAAAGATTTTTGTCAGTTGAAAGAAGTCATTTAAAAACATTGATTTCAGGAGGCCCCATGTTATCATAACCACAGAAAAATAGACTTTGTGAAAGGTCTCATAATCAATTTGAAGGAGTATTTAAAAGATGTTTTCAATGAGTCCCTTTTGTTTCTAATAACCACAGAGAGAGAGTGAAAGGGAGGACGGTTGATGTGCCATTTCGAAATTATTTTTTGTGCTATGAAATAGCTAATAATACACACAGTTGCTAGAAGAAAAAGTGGAGTTTTGTAACGGTCTTTCAAATCAGTTTGAAGATATATCCTAACAGTGATTTCAAGGCACCATGTTTACTAAACCAAAGACAAGACAGTGATATCAAAAGGGCAGTGTTTGAGGGGAATAATCTTTGTGCCAAAAAACAAAAGATATTTGTCTCCAAAATACCACCAGCAGATCTTGGCAAAGGCCTCCTAGCTCAAACACAATATTGAAGAGGCGACTTTGTTTTCATTCAAAAAAATAATTGTTTGTTAAACTCATAGAAGAATAGTGATTCACAAAGAGGAAAATGTGTGTTGGTTAAAGCCTTATTTCAGTGATCACTTAATCAGTTTATCTTGGTAAGTCAAAGAAGAGAAATCTAAGCAAACTAGTGATGCTGAGGAACAAGGAAAAGGGTCCAAACATGACAGTAAGGAAGGGAAAAGTGGGAAGAAGCATAGTGATGTTAAGGATCAAATTGATGGGCAGCAAGGTCGTGATGAAGAGGAACATAATGGCAGCCTACACAGCAGCAAGCATGACAGTCATGGAGAAAGCAGTGACAAGGACAAACAAGGTAGCCCCCAAGCAAGCAATGATGAGGGCAAGAAAACACAAAGCATAGAGCATGAAGGGCACTCTCCAAAGCATGTGCTAGCTGCCTCTCCTAGGCAAGGGTCCATGACTTCTTCACCAAAGACTAAAAATGCCAAAACAACAAGGAAGACAACAAAAAATGAAACAAACTCAAAATCACCCAAAGAGGGTTCCTGGTGAGAAAAAGTGGAAAATACACATCTAGACTTGGAATTTTGGCCCAAACTTCTAGGCATGTTACTAAACACCCTTAAGGGGTTTGCTCATCGAAATTGAACAAATTTTGACATGTTCTTGTTTTTTGACATTTTTGGGCCTAATTGCATAAACTCTTGGGCGCCGCCATTTTTTTTTGGACCGTCCTCAGCTGTTGAGAGTGGTTCCATTGGATGCATTAAATTCAAGCTCATCTACTCAGAAAATTTTAGATCAATTGAAGATGTTTTGGTCCCCCAAAGAGGCAAAAAAAACTCACTTTTTCGATACTGCCCCACATATCAGCAAAGGCTATTTTTTGGTGTTTTCCACTTAGTTCATTTTTTGATACACTTCCGGTGATCAGTTTGGGGAAAACCAAGTATTTTAAGAAACCAGACATCTGGGGCTTTCCAACGAGCCATCACGAGCTTCATTGTGACATCAAGAGGTCCTTCAAAAGTTTCCCACAAGACAGGGAATTTTCTGCTGCTATATTTCTGAAGCATTTTGGTGAAAAATGCATTTTTCTGAAGTGGATTTTCCAAATGTGCGTTTAGCCTTTTTTGGCCATTTTCAGTTGGGAAAAGTCAATTTATTTTCCTTTTTTAGAATTTTTAAGATATTTTCATAAATATTTTGTGCCTTGGGCTTTGCAAAGCCTCAAGGACAAAATCAGATATTTGTAATGTGCCAATGGGCTTGCTAGTTGCTCTAGGAGGTTTTCCTTCTCTTTGGACTATTTATTCCAAGATATTTCATTGTAAACAAAGTTGAACTTGATAATATAGAGCAATATATGGTTATAAAATCTTGGAAGAAACACTTTGTCTAATGCATTAGATAGTTTCTTGAATGTTTTAGATGATGAAGCAGGACTGTTGTTGGATTCCTTGACTTGGTAAAATGGTATAGTGTCTCTCGCTGTTATGTTTCCTTAGTTTTCATACATATTTCATGTTCTTTGCTTGTTGTAAGACAATAGAGAATAGATTTTAGACATGCCCATGGAGGCACCTCATATTTCCTGATTCATTACAGCTTCTATGTTTTCTTCCTTCTTAGTCATGTCAAAGAATTCTTAACTACTCTTTGATCACTAAAGAAATTGTTTGCTTGTTTCATTTATGGTTCTATGCATGCTAAGTATTATTCACGGTACGCCCTTCTTACTCATGGCTAGTCACAACTCCATCTCTGAAACCTTTCTTTGAATTTTTTATTGTCCTAGTTGAACCAAAGAGGTCTTGTATCGATCTTGCCCTTTGCCTAAAAATCTGCAATCTTAGTTCAAAGTGCCCGATAGCTCAAAATACTATGTCTAGGAGTTCCCTCTTAGTAGCTTGAGTTATTTGTTTGTCTTAATTATTTTTCCCCAAATTCTGATAGCGATTTTCCTAAAGTTAGAGAGTCATATCTCTCTATGTATCACTTGAATGTTTATTTTTATGCATATATCAGTTTGAAGTTGCATTTATCATGATTAATGGTTAGCCCTACCATATAAATGTCTGCTATTGAACTATTTATGTTTGAAATCCTTTGTCCATCACAAACTTAGTTTCCATCCCACTTCATTTTACCTTTATCAAATCCGCGCTTCAATATACCTTGTATCACCATCTGAGGCTTTCTCGACCTTTTCGACCCCATAGCCCAGTTGATCTAACAATATTTTTTATATATTTAGTCTTTGATCAGTTCCTCCCTCAAAAACCTAAAAACAAAACCAAAAACCTACTTCATAGCTAGCGTAGAATAAAAAACACAAGAAGAAAACAACTATACATCCCTTATACAAATAGAGAGAGCCCTCTCTGAGTCCAGGAAGGCTAGGTCCTCGGGCTCCAAAGTTGGTTTGATGTTACCCTGTCACTTGGCTTGCCAAAAAGCCAAATCACGAGACCCTAACAGAAGGTACTTTATCCAGCTATGAATATGATCCCTTTTCACATTAAGATGGATTTTATGTCTGCTAAAGAGATTTATGGGCCTTCCTACCCATTTATTCATCTAGCTAAATATCAAGAGAAAAATTAATATTCCAATTAGATGCATGCTAATTTAGGAATATTACAGTCCTCCCCTCCCAAATGTTGCTTGTCCTCAAGCAACTACAAGGATAGGACTGAAGAGCCTCTCCTATTCCCCTTGTAGCATCCTCAAGTGATAAGTTCCCCAAAATAACAATATTATTTCTCATCAATTTGTTCTCAAGTTGTTCCTCCCATGTGTGTAAGTATGCCTTTGGTGAAAAATCCAAATGGCTCTCATCATGAAAAGGTGGGGTATCCATGGAAACAACTATATGTGGTCTGGAGGCCTTCTTGAGCCATGGAATTTTAAATATATCGGGAACCATCATCCCCATGTGAAGCCTCCATCCCCAAGCTATCATCCAAAAAAAGTGAGTCACCCTCCAACATGGTAACTCCTGAAACATATCCTCCACCTTAGGCTCCTGCAAATAAGGTGGGCTGCATAGATGAATATGATGGATTATAATGTCCGTCCCATGCTATCTCTCTCTCCACTTATGATAATTGTAGAGCTACTGCTTAATATGGGCTGCAATAATGTTTCCTTCATGGAGGAAAAACACAATAGGATCCTCGAAGACCCACTCTTTGGTTCTTGCCCAAATCATCCCATATAAAATGAATATGAAATTATCGTCTTATGGAATCCAAATGAGAGAAGTACTGAAGGTTTTACATAGTGATGGAAAGTACCAATAGTTTCTCAGGTAATCACAGTGCAGTCTTACCCACTACAGTTTCAGAATATGATATGGCAAGTTGTCTTCAAAATGTTTGCTAGTTGTGCATGTTACCTCATTTACTAGTAAATAGTAAATGGTATTGTATATCGACTGAGATATAGGAAATAGTACAACACTTGCCCAAATCCATACAATAAATGGCTCTCTCCATCATAGATGTTGGTCCCAAAATGACCATGAAACCCAAATAGAGGCTTTCCCTCTTGTGTAGCAATGCACTGAATATAGATGGTAAGAGAATGAAAATACTGTGTTAGATAATCAATAAGTGAAAAAAAAAAAATCTTACCATGTACTGAGATTAATATGATAATAAGACCCATGAATGAGCCCTCCATAGTGGTATGATATAGCCCCATGAAGAGGAATGAACTATGTGTTGCATGTAGATCTTTCTTCTTATGCTTGAAAGTCCAAGTCAAGAAGATCATATCATGGTAATAGATGTCCTCATACACTACTCCATCACTCTCATCTCCTTCTTGCCCATCAAGTGCATTATATGTGAAGTAATCCTAGGGACACTCCATCAACAAACCCATACTCCCAAATGGCAGTGTTGTTGGCCTTTGTAGTAAGGCTCCTATCATCTCATAGCTTCATTATTTGACATACCATTTGTCAAAGAAATCAATCATAATGCTACTGTATATGGGAGATTGCTTCCAAAGTGGAAGTAATTCCTAATCCTCCAAGGCTAAGGAGTATCCCCTTTTCACTTTGATTGTTCCATCCCTTTCTCCTGAAAAATCATGCCAAGTATGGGAAAAATTCTGCCCATACTCTCCCAAGAGTAGCTAAAGCAACAAAAGCTCTTGCTACCCCTTTACACCTCCATCATACAAATCATGAGGTGAAAATATGATGATTGACATGAAGAATGGCATATCAACAAAATTCACCCAAACTCCTTGCTACCATATGATGTAAGTGCCAAGCCAAGTTCCATCCATCAACCTACCCTTTGAAATAGAATGTGTCATATGATGACCAAACTCTTTCAAGAGTAACCAACGTAGTATTGCCTCCTACTGCCCGGTGTCATAAATCTACAAGTGGCTTCCCAACCTCTTGCTCATCAACATCACCCATCAGACCACTTGTGAGTATTTATCATCATGTCCAAAAGTGGCATCCCTCCAATGGAGAATACCATCCTCCCAAATCAGATTTCTGTCTTTTCATTTCATGGGATGTTGAAATGAAATCTCATGGACATCTCCAAATGAAGACCACTCCTCAATGACCAATTTTACCCCATAAGGATCCAAATATATTGAAGGAAAAATCTTCTCATTGGGAAATGAATTGCTCACCAAGAAAGATCCATCATAACAATGGAAAATAGGATGCTTCTCATCAACCATCTACCTATCCTCTGCTATACATGTAGAAAGTTCATTGGAATGATCCAATAATGGTTGGGCCCCCAACTCATCACTACTACTCAATGACAGTGCTTTTGATCTCCATGATGGTGCATCTATTGTCTTAAGATCATACTCAGTGCTGAACACATAGTTCTTCATGGCATGGTTCAGGAAAATACTCATCCCATCCTCCATATGATGTGTTGAAGTAACAAAAAATGGAAACATGTGGATACCTTGGTAAAGCTTGGGAACATCTTGTATTGCTATAAGGGTTCCTTCCTCTAGTGTGATGACTTCCCCAACTACTAATGATGATGGATGCTCTTCTATGGTTGAGTCAGCATTGGTACAAGTCTCTTCCTCCTCATGCATCCCCAGAATGGTGCATGGGACTCTAGATGTCAAGAGATCAAGACCACATTGAAGGGGTGCATGTGTTCTTTCTCCTGATGCAAGTGCTCCTGCAGCAAATGGTGGTGAAGGCTTCTTCACCTCTAATTTCTTCTTGTCAAACTTCTTGATCAATCTTTGATTAAAATCTGCAAATGTAGTCACTCTTGCAGGACTCAAATGGCTGAACCACCAAATGTTTGCTTCACCCTCAAGGTGCAGTGCTGCAATCTCAACAACGTCTTTCTCTACTACTGGATGTCGCAAGAAAAATGAATCCAATCTCATTCCCCAAGCCCTTGTTGTGCATCATGATGACCCATCAAAGGTAGGCAATAGAAACCTATTGCCCTATTTCCTTCTATTGCGACAAGGTCTCCTTTCTTTTTTGAGCTGAATGAACTGTGGGAGAGTTAGATTCTCCTTGAAAGCTCTAGGTTGAGACTTATATTCTGCAAGACTCTCACTTAGAATCTCATGATCTAAGTGTTCTCCATATATATGCCTCTTGTCTTCAAAAGAAAAGGCCATATTATGTTTCTTTGGAGCTCTATGCAATATCAGATCTTGTTTCTACTGATAAGAAGTACATGTACCTTCCTCATCTTGAAACCCTAATGCGGTTTCACTTCTTTTCTCCATTTTTCTTTGATTGACCTCCTCCATGAGGTCATTATTAGATCTAAAAAGAGATGAGATGAAACTCATTCCTTCCATAATTCTGATCTCTTTCTCCTTCTCTTATTCTTCTTATAGCATATTGGCTGAACTCGCAGGTTGAGCCAAGATTATGCTCTGAAACCACTGTAATATTCCCAAATGGGAAATGCAGCAATATGATGCACTAAAAACACTTTTTTTTATAAATATAAGCAATAACAGTTAAGTGCATCTCATGGATACATTATATTAGACATTATAGCAGCTAAATACAAAAGGAGATCTGAAACAAATCATGGTAGCTTAGTTAAACAAGCCTCCCAAGCCATCATAGCCCTAAATCATGCACAAAGAGGGGTTGCAACCATGTATAAAAGTTGAAATACCCTGACAGAATTATTTTATTACCTCTGCAATAGCAGTAGGTTGTACATTAGATCTAGAGCTGCTATGTGCATAAAAATTTAGATCTATATCAGATCCATGCACTATACAAGCTCCTCCATAGAACCCCCTTGGGTTTTTCAGCAAAACAACAAGTACAAATTGTAGATCTGAGATTTAAGACTACAAATTTACTAAAAATTAAAAATCTAGAAAGTGTGGCTGATATGATATGATAAAAAATTATCGTCCTCCAATAGATCTCCAATGTGAAGGGCAGATCCCCAACACTTAAAAATTAGCTCTCCAAATGGTGTGTTGAACCACCTTGCAACTGCACCTTCAGAAATTATGAAAACTTGGATCTATTCTTCACTATAGGGATGAAAATGTAGTTGGCCTGATGCCAAGATTTGAAAATGAGGCTCAATTCCTTCAATAATATCACCCCAATGGAGTAGAAACCTTATCCACTAAAAATGAGCACAGAAATGGCCTAGATCTAGAGATCTAGTCTCCACTTGTTGCAGCTTACTGAAACAGAAAAACCCTCAATAGGAATTATGCTGTAAAGGAAAGGAGAAGCTTGGCCTAAAGCCAGATAGTGGAAAATATGGTGCAAGACTCCTCCAAGAGCTCCTCAATGGAAGAGGTGGGATTCTCGATCAAGAACACACAATGCTAAACATCATTCAATCTTCGCTAAACATCTAGAGAAAGATATATGTCTAAACAGACCATATAATCAAAAAATAATAATAATAAGCTAACCCCCATATGGCTTCCATACTTTTCCTTATAAACAATGTGAGCCTTCTCACCTTGGGTCCCACTCATTAGGGTTTCCTTCATCATGCAGTTAATCTCCCTCCAAAACTGTACTGTCCCATCATCAATGCCACTCCTCCATAACAGTGTTGTTTGATTTGGTCAACCTTGACTTGATCTCCATGCAATGTATTCTTTCATACTTAAGGTGGCTTTATGCTAACTATCTAAACTGATCCATATTCCCATTGGGTTATCTCTATTAATGATCCACTCCCTCCGTACTAGCTTTGTTGACTTGGTCAAACTTGACCTTGTCCACATGCATTAGCCCTTGTTCACACATGATGGTATTTTATCCAGCTATGAATATGATCCCTTTTCACATTAAGAGGGATTTTATGTCTACTAAAGAGATTTATGGGCCTTTCAACCCATTTATTCATCTAACTACATATCAAGAGAAAAATTAATATTCCAATTAGATGCATGCTAATTTAGGAATATTACAGATGTAGGTTGGGTCCCCCCTGACCTGCCACATCACCGCCCCCTCCCTGCACTTTGCACTTCGCAAGTTTTATTGTTAACCTCCACCGTTTATAAGTTAAAGCTTCTGACTTGAGATTTTGGATGAGGGTCATGTCCCATGTGTGTGCCACATCATTCCACCTCTAATCTCCCTCAACCTTCCCTCCTTCTCTACTCCTCTTCTTCGCATCTGATGGTCCTTAATTCTTTTTGCACCCCCCTCGGTCTTCAACCATGGGGAGGGGTCCGAATGGGTGGTTTCTATTACGGCCCACTCCTCCATGTGTCACACCCTCAAAATTTCGCACCCCCTATCTATTACCGCTTACCACCTGAGACCCCCTCCAAAAACTTGCTTCCCTTGTCCTCCAAACCACCGCTACATTCGTTTGACCATTACCACTACTGCTACGCCATGTCCATCGTGGGGCCTTCATGTCCTGGCTTATGGGTTTGTGTGCTACTGTTCCACATGGCAGGAGGACTCAGGTAGAACCCAACAATGAGCAAAAAGGGAGAGTGAGGCTGAAAGGTCACAAGGAAACAAACAGAAAAGTTTGAGTCGGGTGTTTGTGTAGAACTAGTTGTGTTATAATATCAGAATCCAAAGGGGCAGCGAACACATCAGCATAGCTATTAATCTGAGCACCTCAAAAATTTAATAATCCAAAAACTGTTTTCTAAAGATGAAGATCCAAGGTGTCAAAGCCTTCCTGGCCTATTCATCATCACACTAGCCAAATCCTAATCATTGCATAATTAATAATGGACTGCTAAAGACACTGTTATGACTGAACTTGTCTTATCACCACCGGCATTGTTCCACTCGGCAAACATTTAGTTTGATTGTAATTAAGAACTATCATTGTAACAAGCAGAGCAACCGACTTAAGTTTTGATATAAATACTGCATGCATTAGTAGTATGAAGAGGCCTGAGAGGGAAAAACCATTGTAATAGACTCATTTGGTTGTAAGAAATATCTTGTGAATGAATGAAGGATTATGCTACTTTCCAAATTCTTGTGTTAAGATATGTGGTGAATTTCTTCTCCTACGTAATTTGTGATTCTTTTGTTTTACATACCTTTTTCTTTACTTTACTGTGGATAGATATTTTTGTGTAGGATTTACCATGGGGTACCCTGCTCAGTCTTGAAACAGTACATTATGCTTTCCTCTAAGATCGGAATGTAGAATTCAGAGACAGTCTACTCTACATTCTCATTGAACCTTAAGCTCCTCCTCTTTTCCATTTCATAAACGTTTAAGATCCATTGACATGTCTAGCTTGCCTGGTTGCACCTGAGCTCAGTTTTTCATCCATTTTAATATGTTTTCACTTGTTTGACTCCATAGCCCAATGGCCCCCCTTTGCTGCCTCAACCAAATCTTCAAACAAACCCCTATGCACTAATAGCTAGCCTAAAATTCCCCTATAAACAAAGCTATATCTAAGAGAGAGAGCCCTCTCTAAATGTAGGAAGGTTAGGTCCTAGATTCCAAAGTGGTTTGATGTTTCCCTCTATGGTTCTGTCTTCAGTGTTTAGAATTATGGGGTGACAACATAATGGCTACCATAAATTTATTCTTCCTCAGAAAGCACATCAAATTTAAGATTTGATTACTTGTGGTCGAAAGTTACCAGACACAAGAAGGATGCATTATTCACCTGGTGACTCCATGATTCAAAGAACCCATATTTTGAGAATTTATGGTGACCCCACAACATGCTGGCCAGAGTTCTTGCTGAACGAGATGACAAGGTTTGTGGTAGACTTTCTATCTAGTTCAATTTTAAAGGCATTCAAGAATCAGTTATCAGAATTTCAGCTTGATGAAGATTTCTTAGAGGTTGTCTCTCTTATTTTGAAATGAAGCAGATTTAGTCATAAATCTAAAACATGTTTTTTGGAGATAGTTTTTGAACGATATGAAACTCGTATTGAACTTTTGAATTCTCAAATTCAGTAATACAATTTCTGAGATCCTAAAGAATTCTTGGAAAACCTTCCTTCCCCTAAGCAAGAGTAAATTGTACTACCTCTTGACTTACATATTGAGGATGATTGTGCTTTCAAGTACCAAATTGAAGATGAGGTTTCAATGTTTAATATTGAGGATATAACTCATCAATGAGTCATTGAAGGCCTAGAAGAAACTATTATACATCATGCTTTTATTGACCCTATAGTAGATTATATGGAGGTTCTTTTGAGCTCAATTTTTCAAAAATGTATTCTCTATAAGGATCAAATAAACCAACAGTTTCCATTTCAGATTATAACTTTCATTATCTGGACACATGATCAAGTTAAAATTCTTATTTTTCTAACCAATAGTTAGGTTGCCCATTTGTTTTTTTTGCTACATGACTGGTTGCACTGGCATTATTGTATCATTTAGAACAGTAGCAATTTCAGTAGGATAGGGTAGGTAGGTGTGAGAATAAGCTCAGTAGTCTGAGAATTTTTCTAGCTTTAGTTCCAGAATGTTGTTTTGTTTTCGTAGAAGTGTACTATAGACTTCAGTTCGCAGAGAGTGTTGATTTCATATTCTTAGCCATAGAGGTTTTGTAGCAAACTAAGTTCCAGATTTAGGATCAACACAATGGATCATGCCACTAGTCTATGATGTTCTTAAAAATTCCTGGAGGAGCTTCCATCCCCAGCTGGAGCCACTATTCGGCTGCTGTATTTCACAGTATCACAAGGTGACTGATTATTGATTATATTTTTGATACTAAAAATAATATTCCATGACTATCATTTATTTTCAAAAAAATAAAGGGAGATCCTGGCTGTCAAGAGCATCAACTGAATATATCTAGCTTTCAGTTCATTTTAAAGAGGAAAGTGCTACTGATTAAGTGTGATGGTGAGAAAAATCCATACTACCTTCATTCATGCCATCTACCCTCTTCCTACCATTCATTTTTTCTAATTTTGAACTCCAACGCTCTAAATCCCATTTAAACCCCAAGACCCACATACATAGCATTTCGGGACTTCATTAGTAGCTCTGCCCCCCATCAAACAGTCGTGGCATATAACATTACACCATAAACCTTACCCCCTCCTTACCTTTCCGCATCCGCACTCTTTATCGTTTCGCAACCAAGTTTCCCACCTTTCAACTTAGCTGATGCAATATAGTAGGACCCTTCCAACCACGTCACCCTTTTCCCTGCATAGAATCACAAATAAAATAAATTACTGCATTTTCTCTCACCGTTAAATCCTACAATCCCTGATGTGCGATAAAATTTAAATATTGCGATATGTGATAAACATTAAATATTTTGGTATGTGATAAACTTTAAATATTGCAGTATGCAATAAACCTAAAAATAGGAGGCATGTGATAAAATCTAAACTCTGCGATGTGTGATATGGGTGGGACCCGATCACATATCGTACTTCACAAGTTTAAAGGGTTAGAACTAAGGAATATGGTAAAGTCTATGTTCCGGGGGCTGCGGGCAGGCCCACCTCTTGTTTCCACGTCACCTCCATTCTCACCGCATGTCGCACTTCGCGAGGTTTAGCACTTTCCTCCACCGCCCATAACAAAACCTTCCAACTTGCAATTGTAATGGGGGTCGGGTCCCACCTTCCCTGCCACGTCACCTCCCCCTCTCTGCACTTCGCACTTTGCAAGGTTTATAATTTACCTCCTTAGTTTATAAGCTAAAGCTTCCAACTTGCGATTTGCGATGCAGGTAGGGTCCCAGCTATGTGCCACATCATTCCACCTCTAATCACCCTCCACCTTCCCTCCTTCTCTGCTCCTCTTCTCCACATCTGATAGTCCTTAACTCTTTTTGCACCCCATTGGTGTTCAACCATAGGGAGGGGTCCAAAATGGGTAGTATCCATTACCGCCCACTCCTCCACATGTCGCACCCTCACAATTTCACACCCCCTCTCTATTAATGCTTACCACCCGAGACCCCCTTCGAAAAGCTATTTTCGTTGTCCTCCAAATTGCCATTGCATTCGTTTGATCAGTACCACTTCTTTTGCGCCATGCCCACCATGGGGCCTTCACATCTAGGCTTATGGGTTTGTGCACTATTTTTACACATGGCAGGGGGACTCGAGTAGAACCAACAAGGAGAAAAAAGGTAGATCAAGGTTGAAACATCACAAGGAAACAGACAGAAAAGGTTGACTCGAGTGTTTATGCAGAACTAACTGTGTTATAACAAGAGAAGCCAAAGGGATAGGGAACAAATCAGCATAGCTATTGATCTGAGCACCTTATAAATTTAATAATCCAACAACGGTCTGAAGAGCCAAGGTGTTAGAGCCTTCCTTGCCTCTTCAGCATCACACTAACCAGATCTTGATCATTGCACAATTAATAACAGACTGCTAAAGCCACTGTTATGACCGAAATTTTCTTATCACTGCCTGCATGGTTCCACTTGGCAAACACTTAGTTTGATTGTAATTAAGAACTATCATTGTAACAAAAAGAGCAACCGACTTAAGTTTTGATATAAATACTGCATGCATTAGCAGTATGAAGAGATCCGGGAGGGAAAAACCATTGTAATAGACTCATTTGGTTGTAAGCAGTCTTTTGTGAATGAATGAAGGGTTATGTTTTTTTCTAGATTCTTTTTTTATCATCTGTGGTTAAGTGCTTCTCCTATGTAATTTGTGATTATTTTTCTTTACATGCTGTTTTCTTTTCTTTACTGCGGATAGAAATTTTTTTGTAGGATTTAGCATGGGGTACCCTACTCAGTCTTGAAACAATACATTATGTTTTCCTCTAAGACCTAAATGTATAATTCACAGACGGTCTCATCTGCATTCCCGTTGAACCTTAAGCTCCTCCTCTTTTCCATTTCATAAGCTATTAAGATCCATTGACAAGATTACTTGCCTCGTTGCACCTGACCTCAGTTGTTCATCTATTTGAATCTATTTGCACATGTTTTACTCCATATCCCAATGGCCCCCTTTTTCTTCCTCAACCAAATCTTCAAACAAACCTCTATGCACTAATAGGTAGCCTAAAATGCCCCTATAAACAAAGCTATATCTAATAGAGAGAGCCCTCTCTAAATCTAGGAAGGCTAGGTCCTGGATTCCAGATCAGTTTGATGTTTCCCTTCGTGGTTCTATCTTCAACCTTTGCAATTATGATGTGACAACAATTGGTAAGGATACATTCTTGTCTACCTCCAAAGTTAACGGTTCCACCCAGATATAATGTCAGACGACCATCGTCTCATTCATCATCAAGCTAAACACTATCTAGTGCTTAATGATGTTATCCTCCTGTATTCTATAGTATCACTAGATGACTATGGTTTTTCTACAATATGTTAAAAATAAACATTCCATGACTATCATTTTATTTTCAGAAATCTCACTGCCTTCATTATTTTCCATTAACCTATTTTCACTATCTCTCATTTTGCCTCTCTCTAATACCCTCATGCTCTAAGAACCCATGTTTGACCTGTATCCCTCATTTTTACCTTTTCCCCTACCCAAAACCCTACTCACATTGCTTAAAACCCCATTTAACCCCTCCTTTTTCACTCTTTCCACTCTCCCCCTCCAAAACATTGTAAAAACCATTTTTACATTGTTTTTGAAAATATTATTATTCAGACCCCCTCTTTCAAATAAACTTTGTTTATTTGAAATATCCTACCCTCTATATGCTTTACGCCCCCTATCTAAATCTCTTACCTCCCTCCCCCGTGGCCATATAACACTGGCCCTACAAATGCTAAATCACCTCTGCTTTAACGTACCCCAGGCCCCGCGTTATTTAAACACCCCATGCTACATTTAAATAAACATTCCGCTGCAATAAAAACCTCTACCGCCTCATCGCAAATAAAAATTCCCACCAGTTAAAAACCTTTGATCCTTGTGATGTGGATGGTATTCACGCCATCTCATCCGCCACACATCGCCATGTCCATGCTATCGCATCCCTCTGCCTAATACCGTTTACCTCCCATGCTCCATGTGATAAACCCTAAAACCACCTTCCCGCCCATGGAAAAACCATTGACCCCTTTCGAATGATTCAAATCCATGTGCCATTGCGATAAGCCCTGGTCCCCCGAATTAACTCTTGTAGCTTTTGAAAAGACCAGATAAGCCATAAAAAAATGCAGTAGGCCAGAAACCTCCATTTCTCGGACTCTGTCGCTAGCGTAGGTTTTAATTAGCAATTTTTTTTTATGTGCAGGTGATTATACATGACAGAAATGCATAAATTTCATCTCCAAGGTACAGAAATTGGTGAATCAAGGTTCTCTGGTTGAAGATCCAGAAATCCTTACTCATTTAAGGATCATGAGCGCAAGATCAAGCAGAAACATCAATGGATCATGACCATTGATGATCATTCAAACACTATAGGGGAAGCAACAGTTTTTCCAGAAAAAAGGATAAAGAAAATGAAGATGTTTTCATAGTGGTTGCGTAAAAATGAAAAAAAAGGAAAACATGTGAAGAACATGGTTAAAGGGACAGTCACAATCAAAGATTTCACCATGACAGTTAAAGGAATAAGAGATCAATCAAAGGTTAAAAGTAAAAGCAAGATTAGAAGACAAAGTTAAATACAAAGCACAGATGACAGAATATTAATAGAGAGATTAAAGATAATATCAGATTAAAGGAATCAAACAAAAAAGACAGATTTGAAAGGCGAAGGCCAAGTCAGCCTTTACTTATTCAAACCTCATTTTTCCACCTATAGCCTAAATTTCCTAAATGCAGCTACCACAGTTAATAAAGAAGTTAGAGATATTTTAAGTAGCTTGAAAGTTATTGTAAAAGTTAATGAAAAGCCAAAAATTCAAAAATATCCTAAATTTAGCTCAGGAGTTAAGTTAAAAGTTTTTATTACAGCAAGTTAGTCAGTGATATTTTTTCCTTTGGGCCTTGCATAGCCTCTAAAGGTTAAGGTTACATTTAATCTGTAATAGCTGCAACCTGAAACCCCAGATTAGGATCACATCATCATCTGTAGATAGATACTACATGTATTGTTCATTATTCTTGTTGGTTGGTTGATTCATTAGTTGGCTGAGCTGCTAGGCCAAATTTTGATCAGACTCTGAGATGTAGAGATGATTACTCTGGAGTATTGTAACAGTTTTGGACATCAGTAATACAAGCATGTTCACATGATTCTTGAGCTATGTTAATGGTGATTTTATCCTTATTTGTCAATGTTTCTCTTCTGTTTTCCATATTTTCCATCATTTCTCTGATGAAAGAGCAGAAATTTTAGATTAAGATATGTTGTCTTGGCACCTTAATTATGTATGCTTCTTCCATCTTAATGTTTTCTTCTGCAAGGTCTGATTAGAGAATTCAGGGGTGTCCTACTCTTTAGTTCCACCTAGCTTGCTAGCTTGAAGTTTATTTAGTAGAGTCTAGCCAAAGGAATTTATGGTTTTCCCTTCTCTTTGGTTTTTCGTGAAATGTTATTTTAAATGTCTTCTTTGAAGTTTGATTAAAGAATTCAGGGGTGTTCTACTCTTTAGTTTCCCTAACTATTATCTTGAATGTTTTCTTTATCTGAAAGTAAAAGCTAGAGAATTCAAGGGTGTCCTGCTCTCTAGGATTGGTGGATTGTTGTCTTAAATTTTACTTAGTAGAGTTTAGCTAAAGGAATCTATGGTTTTCCCTGCTCTATAGTTCCTATAAAATAGTTATCTTAAAAGGATTTTCTTTTTTGAAGTATAGTTAAAGGATTCTTAATTTCCCTTTATTTTTACTAAATTCACAACTTGTTGTCATTTCATATTCCACCTAAACTAAAAATATCCACTTGATATAGTAAGCTTTCTCTATGAAAACCCTTTCAGAGTTGATGTACAATTAAATCCTTTGATGACTCCACAACCCAATGGATTAATTCTTCCCATAGTTTATCATTTCAACCAAAACAATCACTCAATTAATCACTCAATCAATAAATTAAATGAAACAAACTGTCTTAGGACTTCATAACTAGCCTAAAATTAGAAAACATAAGCATAAAGATAAATCATCTACAAGCACCAACAGAGAGAGCCCTCTCTGAGTCTAGGAAGGTTAGGTCCTTGGGCTCCAAAGCGGTCTGATGTGGTTCCCTACGGATTGTTTTTTTCCAATCTTGAAAAACATGAGGTTCCAACAAACAATACTCTATATCGTCGTGGTGTCAATTTAGTTCTTCGACGTTTTCTGAACCTTACTAAGGCAGAACAAGTTTTAAATGACTGCCACGCCAAGGCATGTGGAGGTCATCTTTCAAGCATAGCTACTGCGCATAAAATATTTCGTGCGAGATACTAATGGCCCACTTTTTTTAAAGATTGTGTTACTGCGGTCTAGAAGTGCCATCTGTGTCAAATATTTACCAAGAAAATGCACACTCGTCTTGCCCCTTTGCATCTAATTGTCTTTGTCGGTCCTTTCGCCAAATGGGGAATAGACTTCATAAAATGTATTCCAATTTCTATTGATGGACATAATTAAATCATAGCTACGGTTGATTATTTCACAAAATGGGCTAAAGCCATTCCAAATTTTTGAGCTGATGGAGAAATCGCTGCTCTGTTCCTGTTTAATAAGTTTATTTGTTGATTCGGTGTGCCCCACTCGATTTTCATAGATCGCGGTTCTCATTTTCTGAACCACGTGATGAGAGAGTTAACTTCCATGCTTGGTTTTTGACAAGATCATTCTTCGTCCTAATATCCACAAGATAACGGTCAAGTCGAAGCCATTAATGGCATCCTATAGACCATGATTTGACGGTTAGTAAGAAATCAAGAAACCACGTCAAATAAAAAATTATACTCCGCAATATGGGCATATCGAACATCAGTAAAACTACGACAAGCTTCACTTCATTCTAACTAGCAGACGATTTGGAAGAAGTTCTTCCAATCGAGTGTCAGATTCCATCACTTAAGTTAGTTTTTGAACTCATACTCGGCACCAATACCAAAGAAGAGCACTTGCTCTCACTCAATCAGTTAGACAATGGTCTTCAAGATGCAACACTAGCCCTTGAACCCCACAAGCGCCGCATCAAAGCTCAATAAGACAAAAATGTCAAGCCTCGTTCTTTCCAAGAGGGAGATCTAGTATTACTCTACAACCAGAAACATGACCTCTTGGGGGCAAGAACACTTCAAACCATTATGGCTCAGTCCATATGTCGTCACCAAGGTTCTTTCTAAAGGAGCCTATGAACTTCAGGAATGTAATGGAAACTCACTCGCTGAGCCCCGCAATGGGCTTCATTTGAAGAATTCTATTTCCTAATGGTCTACTAGGAATTTTCTTTTTAATTATATGTATATAATTTTTTTCTTTTTTTGGTGTGTCTGTAATGTTTTGGATTTTTCAAAATATCTTTCTCATGGAAGTCTCTTTTTGCATAAATGTCTTCATCACCCTTACCATACATTGTATATGCGGATGGTGTCAGTCGTCACCCAAGACACATTGCATTGACTGCTTGGGTCCTCTATACACCAGAGTCATAACTACATGGTTCCAGGGGAATATTCCTTGGGAATTCCACCAACAATATTGTTGATTATATGTCCATTACCCCCTTCCTCACTAAAGCTGCATCTCACGAAATCTCCAATCCGGTGGTCTGGTTAGATTCCCAGCTAGTTTTTATGCATTTTAACAATCATTATCACATTCAAAATCCTGTTTTATTACATTATTAATTAAGGGAATGGCTTCTATAATGTCAATTTGAATCTATTTCTTTTGAATACATTCCTAGAGAGTCTAATGGATTTCCTAATTCAATCACAAACAATGTAGTGGATTTTCATCTGTCACATTTATTATAAAAAAATTCATACATGAGTGTACATTTTTTTCATTATAAAAATTACATAAAAAATAAAAATACATGATCATAAACTGCCAAAATATATCTGTATATATACATAGATTGTGTCAAGTTCTTTTACATAAAAAAACTCCTCAAAACTTGGGTGTTCTATACAAAAAATGGCTTTTCTAAGCCTCGCTATGACATCTAAACACCTATTCCTACTCCTACTGAGATTGCTTCTCATGATAGAAAATACCTTCCCTAGAAAACCTCCTTAGAGGCACCAAAAAACTCTATGGCACACCCACTCTATGTCGTTGTAGGTGTACTGGGATCTCCCTCATGGGAAGAGGCAACACACACATACTCAAACCTTAGAGGTTCCTAACAATCTCGCACAAACTCTGGGTATCATCCCCCTCTTCGATGGATGTAGTAGCCTCTGCTACTACTCCAGCCCCAGGGAACTAGATAGCAAGGGTCTCCATCTAGTCGTATAGGTGTTCTTATCATTCTCCCCAACTTCCCAAGGATGAAAATTGGATTGAAGAAAGGTAACCACAAACTAGGCTTTAGGTCATATAGCTAGCCCTACCAAGACTAAAGAGGGCTCTCTCACTGTCACTTTTGTAGTAAAAGTAATGAATGAGTATCTAATGATTTTAGCCTAGGTATGTAAGCTCAGTATATAGGATTTTTTTGATGTTTTAAGTGCTAGATATAAAGATTAGTGAGAAGACTATTTGTAGGGTTTTTAGGTCTGAATTCCAAGGTAAATTTGCAAAGAATGTGTGAAGCTAGATAGGTAGTTTGAAAGCATGTTTAATAGGTCATTTAGTATAGGATGAATTTAGAGAGATTATGAATGAGCACTAAGGTGAATTCATTCATTTATAAGTGAATAGACATGTCATGTAAACATTTCCTAAAACAAAGAATGAATAGACATGATTTATTCGTATAAAATTACAATAGAAACATATGGAAAGATGTATCTGAAAGAAGAAGATATATCATTTAGCATGAATAGATAAAAATACATAAGAAGAACAAATAATCCAATGCATACCACAATATTCTCAGCACAAGTTCTGCAAATTTGTCTTTGATTTCATTCCAAAATGTTTATTACAATATATCCAATGAAAAATAAGACTATTCAACCCAAAAAAACACTAAAGAGAGTCTACTTATAAAAAATATGAACTATGACACCTCATGAGGTCGAAATAATATCCAAAATGGATCATAAATACATAAGATGAGTCATTTCCTAGATTCTATGGAGGTTAGAAACCATTCCCTGAATTTTAGCTATGAACTAGGAGTGTTTGTACCTTACATTAAATTACATATTCCCTCATGATAGGAGGAAAAAAAAATCTAAATAAATCTAATGCCAACTCATAGTAAAGAAAAACCTTGAATTTGAGACATTTTCTGAGATTCACAAGTGTCCTGAGGAATCCAATACTGATTTTTAATATTTCTGACAGAAGGGTAACAAAAATTTGCACAAGGGTAACAGAAGTTTGTAGGTACTTTTGAGGCACTTTGAGGAGTCAAAATCCACTTCTAAAAGAACATTAAATTATCCATGTGTGCATAATTTCTAGAACATATTTAATTTTTCAAACTGACCCATGGGAAGGCCTCCAAAAATCCATTCTCCCAAGGTTACTCCAAAAGCATAATAGAGGCTCCACAAAGGTGGCAGAAACATGAAAAATGAGTAGTTTTTTAGCTTTTTCTCCAAAATTAAATATTGTAATGCCAAGGGGGTTCCTAATATGTAATTTAATCATAAAAATGCATCCATTCATGTAAATAAATTATCATTTGGATGCCCCCAAAATAAGCGTAACAAAATTTTGTTACCCTTCTATGAGGAGGAATTTCCAAAATTGTGCAAAAATCACAAAAAATACCAAAACTGTTCAAAAATTATCAAAATTGGTTTTGTAGCACCTGTGAGTGATGTTATAAAAAATGAAGGAATATTCATCCAACAAGTCCAAGATATCATTCTCTTTAATATTCATTTGAGTTTCTTTTAGAATTTTCTTCAATTGTTTTAGGCTTACTTGAGAAATTGTGTTCCTAGTGCAATAATGATTTTCCATGTGTCTTTGCAGTTTATTATCCCTCTTAGCCCTCTTCAACAGCTCCTCCAAATTCTCATTTACCCTTGAAAACCAAATCTCTCTATCTTTATTAATCTCCATGGCTATAAGCTCATCAAAGGTCAACTCTTCAAGTGGATGAGATGTCTGTCTTTCTAGCTCCAATGCCCTTTTGAGGTATCTTTTTTTTTTCCTTCTCGATTGTGTTTCAGCCTCCATGTCCTGCATTTTATCAACATCAATAACCTCATTACCTTTACCTTTGACTGCCTCAAGGTCTAGCTTTGGCTTTCCTTGTAAGAGCAGCTTCACTTTCAATTGAAAATCCTCTAGCTGCAAGAAACTGATTTGAGAATTAGCAATGGAAAACATCATCTTCAATTTTTCTATTTCCTCAACTTTCTCTCTGATGATCTCTTCATATCATATGACCTCCACGTTCTCTAATACTTCAACCTCCAATGGCATTGATTCACTCTGTTGATGCAAAAGAGGTTTCTCCTCTATTTCACTTTGTTCCACAATGGTGTCAAGTTTAAGAACACTTTTGGTAGACTTAGGCACAAAAATATGTCCCTTCCCCTTCTCATACGTATGAGTAAACTCAAAAACCCTAGGAGCATATAAAAAAATTGTTGGCATGCTATAAGAGCCGACCTCCATTGGTTGTGCTGATGAGGTACTATGCAAGATAGGAGGGCTAGTGGTAGGCGCTACTACTACTCTCTCTAAGAAATTTTCCCATCACATTGATGGAGGAAAGGTGATGCAATACAATGAGCTTGATGAAACCATGATGAAAAATACTAGTGTTATGATCTTGTTTTATTCTATGAACCTTCTCATTCATCTTAATCAAACTTCTTTACAAGTAATATGGAAAATTAAGTGTTTTGACAGAGGTGAAATGCGTCAACAACCTGATATGGTACCTATACAACCTGGAAAATATTCCCTCACATGTGAAGTACTTCATTATAAACATGATAAAAGGAGCATACTTGTTTCTGAGGTGTCTGAAAGGGAAGAGGTAATCTGGCTCCTCTCTAGCATGAGGCTTGAGAATTTTTTTGAAATTTTCAATGTCTAACTCCATGCCCTTAAACCAGTTCTCTCCATGACAAGGAATACATGTTGCTGAAGAAATTAGGTCTGCTGATAGGCTTATCTCCACAACCACAATAGTGACCTTTCCCATGTTGAAGCTTGTGGAAAATAAGTTGTTCAATTGAATATGATACCCCTCTTCCATGAGCTTTTCACAAAATCTTAAACATTCATCCCTCTCAAAACATCTTCTGGCCAATGGTGAGGCATTGAGTTCATGCATTGTGAAGGGTTCTAACCTGAGGTGGTGCCCTCCCTTGAAGTTCTTATTCTTACTTTCCATATTTTTTGTCACTGGAATGATGAAAACCATAGTGTGTTTATGGGATGGGTAGATGTAGTGAAATATGGAAAAACTGAGTGTAGGAAAATTGTAATTTTAGAGGCTGAGATAGAGGGTCATGGAGCTAGGGAAAATTCTAGAAAAAATTCATTATATAGGGTTTTATGTTAGCTTGATATTGTGGTTGGAATGAAGTGAAATGAGTATGTAGAAGGTGGTGAAATGATGAAAACAAAGGAAATTTCGAATTTCAACACTGTGAAAATAGCTAGTGAAGGGGTGGAGTAGGTTTAGAAGGTAAAATGGATGGTTATGGAGCTAGGGAAAATTCTAGAAAAAAATAAGTGAATAGGGTGGCATGTTAGCTCCATATTGTGCATGGAATGAGGTGAAATGGATGTGAGGAGGGTGATTAAATCAAGCAAACACGGGAATTTTACAATTATTTCACTGTGAAAATTTGCTAGAATCTAGGGTTTGATGAGAATGACTTGTTAGGGCTGATATGGATCATAGGGATGAATGTGTGAGGTATATGAGAGGTGTAGAGTAGTTTTTAGGTACTATGGTTAGGTTTTATTTATATGGAGTACGTTAGGGTTTGTCTTTCAGTGAGATGGAGAAGTGATGATATGGTGTAATGTGAAGTGAGCATGAAAGTGAATTAAAAACTCAATAATTTGACCAAAGGAGGGTATGAGAGGGATAAATTAATGTCTGTAAGGGGTCCAAGAAGTAATGGTCACAAGATTTGAGATTTTTTGAAGATATTTGAAGCTCAAAACCTGGTTCTATACCCATTCTAGAGGTGAAACACCAAATTACAGAAGCATAATAACACTTCCCAGAAGTGTAGTGACTGGCTCAGAAACGTAACAAAGGAATTTCCAAAAATATGCAAAAACAGGGCTTAAATATGGATCAATATCTCTCTCACCATAATTATATTTTCAAAATGGATAGAGGTTTTTGTTCTTTTACATGTTATGAACAAAGACCTCCTTCAGTTTCCAAAAATACTTTCCCATTAGCTTAGAATCCAAGTTTTAAGGTGATCACTCAAAATTTGCAGAAGTGTAGCGCACTCTGAGCAGAAGTGTAGCACCTAATTTTAGAGGGAGTTTGTAGGCCTTACAAGAGGATTTTTGTGATGCAAGTGGTATGGTTAGAAATATTAGGATCTCTTCTACAAAATGGAGTCATCAAGCACTGCACAACCCTGCTCTGAACCCCTGAAAATTTGACTTGAATACAATTTGTTCAAAAGTGCAAAAAATGACCTGGAGCAACTATATGTTTGGAATTTATCTCAAACCATAAAAAATGTGCATAAAATGAAGGAATTTTTTGTTCTTTGTCCGATAATATACAAAAACCTATTTCACTATTGTAAAATTCATCTCCATTACTTCTGAAACAGATTTTGAGGTCAAAATGTCCCTGTGTTGAATGTAAACCCTCGCTTGATCATGAAGCTTGGAAAATGATGCCATGGGTATGAGTTGGTTAAAACCTGGAATGGTGACCTCCCTTATTGACCTTCTTCTCAGCCTCCATGATTTTTTTCAACAAGGAAAGAGCTAGTTTGATGTAGTGGATAGGGAAGGTGGAAAATTAGGAAAACAAGGGATAGTGGTAGAGTAGTTTTAGGGACATAAATGAAGTGGAAGGAAGTTAGGGGAAAATCCCTAAAAAATTGGGGAGGTAGGATTATGAGTTTTATATAGGATTCAAGTGGAATTTTTGGTAATGTACATGTGAAAGTTTCCCAAAAGTTCAAAACACAGGGTTTCACTAGTTTTTCTACCAAAATTTATTGAAAATTACGGTTTTAATGAGATTGATGTAAAAGAGGGAAGTGAGTGATAGGAGATATTAGGGTATTGTTTATGAAGGTTAGGTTAAGGTTGTAGATGGTTATATTGGGGTTTTATCATCTGAAACAAACAAAATATGAAAAACACCAAAAACATATTGGAGGTAGCCTAATGAAGGAAACCACTCATTTGTTGATGAATTTTGACTTGAGAGAGGTATGGAGGGTGTCCAATTATTTTTTAGGAAGTTTATGAACATTTTTTCAGTGGTTTTTAACCTTGGATAGTGGACAGACTCAAGCACCAGCATAACACTTGTCATGACTGTCTGAGCATGTGTGTGAGGTGCCTTTTCTTCAACCCATGGTAGTTGTGGAGTATGATGGTGAGAAGAGTGGATCTCTATGTGTTTCCATATATTTTATAACTCCCTATGCAAATGACTTGTATTGTGAAAATGAGATTTTGTTCGCTTTCTTTTATGACATAATTGACTCTTATGGTGGCGAAACAAATGAGACCTAGAATCCGACGTAAACTAAGGTGTGGTGAATGACATCATACCCTAGATGATTAATGTATGACATGACATATGAAATGATGATGACGATGAATGGAGTGAAGGGAGTAGCATTTCCGACTTAGACATATTCAGTGAACGAAATTTAATTGAAAGATTTAACAATCCTGGCATACTTTAACAACCCGCACCTTTGCAGAACTAAAAAGCATGCTGGATCAGTAATCATCTCTCATTCCTCTCTCTCATGTTCTCTTTCGTGACAGATACTCATGGTAATGTCTTAGTACCTACATAATAAAAAATTTCAATGGATCAGAACCTATCTCAATCACTTATAAAATAATAAATCATTCCTCATTTTTTGATTGGGCCGGCTAGTGCATCTCCTTGTGAAAAAAAGGTTGTGTTGATGTCCTCTCCCCTAACGGGAAGAGTGTTTGACATGGTCCAGGTGACTGGGAAACCATGTTTGTTGTGTAATATGTCTATGGATTTCCAAAAAACACATTTTTTACTAGTAAAAATCATGAAAAAACTAATGAAAAGCATGATAAAGGTCCAAGATCCTACCTGGAACTGACTGAATAAAAAAGATTTTCACAGATCATCCACAATCAAGTGTGGAAGATTTTCCCTCTTTCATACTCCATATCTCTTTCACTTAATGAAAATAGTGAAAATGAAGGTTTTTTGTCCTTCTTATAGACACTCTGGAGGTATGACTCACTCTATATAGTTATTGAAATTGGTTCTCTATAAATTTCCACTATGTTTTGATGCAACTATTCATTATTCTGTCGGTATTACCTATGCTCTAAAGATTTGCCACTGTTTTTTCTATAGAGTTGACCACACTTGACCTAGATCGAGCCTAATTTTTAGGGACTTCTTCTACCTCGTAAAACTAAACACACCCTATATTTTCCTTCTTCGGGCTCATTAAACTCCCACGAAGAAGATTATGATCCATTATTTTTCCATATTTTTCTAGCTCTTTAAAAAATGAAAAAGACACTGAGTTTTTCTTCATTGGACTCGTTAAAATTTCACGTAGAGCATCGAGTTTTTTTTTGTCTGACTCATTAAAATTTCACGAAGATTATTGAGTTTACTTCATCTCCTCATACCCATAGAAAAATGAGGTAGAAATCCATTAAACATACATTTATTAATTTATCCGGACTTAATGGAATAACTTACGGAAAAGGAATTGTGTCAGGCATACTATTAACCCTTTGTCCCACCCGGTCATCAAGCATGACAAAGATACCCCCTTGGAGTTGTCTTTTACGATCTCCTTTAGACTCCACAAATATGAAAATATCACTGACTTTAGCCTTCTAGACTCGTTAAGCCTAATCAGATGGGGGGGAATTTTGAACAAAGTAGAGACTCACTCTTTATACTTTGAAGGATGATTTTGCAACAACACCTTGAACATGGCACCCCTAAGAAAAATCCTCTTCACCAGCTTCTCTTTGAACCCTACGATTTTATGAGTTTAACATTCATACTACGATGTTCCTGCATATTTGAAATCCTAACACTCTTTGGTGTTCCTGAGTCTAAGTCTCCTAGTACCCTGTATGTCGCGCATTCTATTGTTCAAGAGATCACGCTATCTATTGCTTCTTGTATCAACCCAGCCATCATATGCTAAAAAAAAATTCCCATCATTTTTTTGCACCATTTCTCTATACTTTCTATATTATCTTCATGTTTCATGTCAACTGATGTAGGACACCTCATTGCTTACCTTTTTAGATATATATTCCTGACGACTTTAACATCTTATCTAGGAAGGCGATCCAAAAACTTATTAGTACCCTAGAACTTACAAACCTTAGTGGCAGGTTACCTTGAGATTGATTGGGGGATTTCATCATCAGCTCCCAGTCAAATTATTCTACAAGTATTTGACATCAACATCATTTTTTAACACTCACTAGATTGTACTGGGCATCTTGGAGATCGTCATCCTTATCAGTGGTCATCCTCATGTCTGTTAAAAATTTTCATCATTGAGTGGTAATTAGACTATTTCTCACATGTTAGACTATAAATCCTTTCTTCACATGTGTAGAAATATGAATTTTAGAGAAACGACGACCAAGAACTTGGGTAGAGGCTTACATCACTCTGGTTTGTTTCCTCTCCCAAGCTGCGTATATTTTTTTCAGAGGTAGCTTATCATATTGATCCTGCCATGACACAAGCTTCCATAGTGTGCTTAACAATGGACATACTGGTCATATCTTCCTAGAGAAATCAATATGATACAACTATTGAGCATGGGAATTCCCGAATTAGGAAAAAATTATATATATCTTTGACATATGTTTCTTGTTTCAGGTTTCCATAGTCTTGCAACTCCTCTCTCTCTCTCTCTCTCTCTCTCTCTCTACTACACATATATAAAGTATTTTGACCATCATCTTCATCTCTGACCTCAAATTTAGGAGGAATGTGTTATATTGTAAATGACCTGCTCATCAAGTCAAAGGAGAAGGATACATGGATGCAAGAAATTGACCATGACAGAGACCTATTTTTCCATGGTAACGCACCCCAAAAACTGCCAGGACAAGTTACAACCCTTTTTTTCTTTGTGTGGGGAGTGTTAGTTCCTACGTTAATGATTTTTTTTTCCTAAAGGGCCACTTTACCCATGTTCCATGAAGAATGAGGGGCATATTCTGAGTTAACTCACTGACATTTCTAGTTTTTTCTTAAATATTCGGTCCAAAAAGCTGGCAACTTGAGGTGATGATCTATGATTGGAAATTTCTAAACTGAACTAAGCATCCAAAGGGGAAAAAAGCTATAAAATCATGGACACATCATGTATTTTACCTTATTTATACTAATGGAGAAAAATTGAAATTTTTGTCCTCCCAAAATCTTATAAATTTGAGGCAAGGGCTCATTGTCAAAGGTATAAAGGTTGATTTTGTAAGGAACGAACTTTTGTTAGTATGAGGACTCATTGATTAGCATTTTCATTGAGAGCTATTTGCCTAAGCATTGTCACACTAGGAGATTGGAGAGATAAATTGGAGTCGAAGGACTGAGGGAGGCTTAAGGGTGAAATCATAAGTTGGGAAACACTTTTTGGTGGATGGCCAAAATTTGGGTGAAATTTTTAATTTCTTGGTCGAGAAAATAGTCAAATCAATTTCTCGACCAAGAGTTTTTAGAACTCTCATCCGAGAGATTTTTAATGTTTTGCCTAAGAGTTTGATTAGGCTTGACCGGAGTTAAAATACTCTTAGACAAGAGTTATGTATTTGAGAGTTTTAAAAATCTCAGCCTAGAGTTTTTTTAACTCTCGTTCGAGATTTTTATTCTTATAAACAAACCCCAAAATCCTGTCTCCCCTGACATTTTTAAAACCTTTACACTGGAGCACTATCGTTTTTGCTGGAGCACTATCATTTTTAAGCCACCATGAGCACCAATGACAAATGGGATAGGTTTTAGCTAGGTAAGTCTCGAAAACGAGCATACTTTGGGGAGCATGTGACTTATTAATACAACCAATGGCTCTAACATTGTCAACATTCACCTTATGGCTCTACATCAACCTAGGATATGCTTTATATTAGCATTGACCTCTTTGAATATCGCATGTGACTTATCAATACAACCAATGGCTCTAACAGTGACAACATTAACCTTATGGCTCTGCATCAACCTAGGATCTGCTTTATATTAGCAGCGGTCTCTTTGAATATCTTGGCGGTCTTTTTGAATTTATTTTGTGGGCTACGTTCTCATAGCCAAATGCATCCCTTCCATTTCTAGAGTTAGTTTCAGAGCCTGGAGAGAAGCGATTCAAGAGCCATAATAGGATCCCGGTAAAATAAAAAAAATGAACGCAACCCTCATTCGTTATTTTTTGGACCTGTGGAGGATGAATGGTTCTGTGGAATTTTGGGTCTGCAACTAGTACTATACCTTGGACCTGTAGCTAGTTCTATGAAATTTTGGGCTTGCAACCAGTAACAGAACTTAGATATGCACCAAACATCAGTTTTGTGGATTTTTCTGTGGAATCTTGTTTCTATAACCAAGAGTTGTAGTTAAATTTATTGAAGAGATGTTTGCAATGATTCAACATGAGAGGTAGAGGAAGAATATTATAGGTCTTAGAAATCCTTAGTGTTGAAGTTTATCCCGTGTACGAGTTTTTTTCAAGAGTAGAAGTCATATGAGGAGGGTGATTGTGGGCTAGTGTTTTAGATGCCCTAATTTCTTCCATTTGGTGTAGTATGCATCTAGGATGGGAGTGGAGAAGTGGTTGCATTTTTATGATATAATGAAGGTTCCTTGTGATTGGTATCCCTAATGTAATATGTCCTCTCCTTCTTGGAGTGGAATTTGTCAATTAGTTAGTGCTTTTTGAAATGCGTTTTTTTTTTAGATGTTGGCTAATTTTGTTTTGTTAGTCCATTCTGTCAATTTTATCCTATGAGAGGAAGTGGAAGAAGAAAAGCACCAATATTATGCAAAAAAATTTAGACCATAGTGTAGACTGAACTTGAATGGAGTGGATTTGAGATTTTTGGAATAGTTTTGGCCATTGACACTAATAATGTTTCCAAAATAGCGCTTTAGCCATTTTTTATTTCCCAGAATAAAAATTCCATGATGATATTTGTGTTCCAAAGAGACGTTACATATGTGTGATCCTCTTATTTTGTCTTCCACTCATGATTTTTGATTCTCATAGATTTGAGGTCCATTTGAACCACCACATTTTTCTCCATATGACATCTTGATTTTTGATCCATCTCCAACATGTTTAGGCACAAAGCGTTTTGCTGATGGTTTTTGTATCTCTTAGACATATCACTCCTTTCAAATTTGGCTAACAAAGTTTGTCCCAAGCAATTATAGCCAATCTTTATCCCTTTTGGCTCCTCCCCATAAGAAGCATCTGATATTTAAAATTTTTCTAATAATATATTTGAGGGAAAAAAGGGTGGAAATAAGATAAATAAAAAGGGATTGGAGAATAGATTTGAGGAGGGTGAATGGGCCTGATAGATTCAACAAGAGAGTTGGTCCTCAAATTTTTGAATAAGGTTTTCCTAAATTGATTTTCTGAGGGGATTTTCTATAAGAGGGGAACCAAGGTATCTGGTTAGAAGGAAAAATATTTTGAAAGTTGAGACTCGGTCCTCAAAATTTTGAATAAGGAATGCATGGATTATCCAACAATGTGTCATACAACCTGGCCTATGATTGGCTAGCAAGTTTGATAAAACTATGTTTTTAGTACATAAGGTCTTCGATGTTTTCATTTGGGCATGTCAATAACTACATCTTCTACTTATTGCATTGTTATATCTTCCAATAAAATATCATTCTACTCCTTGGTAACAATGTTGGGCTTCATGATTTTTTTATGGCTGACCTTCTATCAGGCGTGGGTTGAGTTAGAATCTTGTTTCTGTAACCAGGATCATATTTCAGACCATGAGGTAGATTTTTTAGTACACTTAACTCTCCTTAATATTTCTCTTCAACCCACTTTCTAGGCATACCTTGAGCATACATTAAGGCTCTCAAAACTATTATTTGGATGCAATTTTTGGAGTTTACAAGTAAAATTTGATCAGTCCTTGAAGTGTATTGAAGAGTCCTTTTTGAAAGGAGGCTTGGAACAATCCTATGAATATTTTTGAAAGGAAATGTGGAAAAAAAACTTGACATGTGAAGTTTATAGACACTAAGAGCAATATCATTTGGAGTAGTTGAATTACTATTGAAGGGAATATTGTTGAGCCCTAGTACAATCATCATTGGAGAAGAAAAGTAGCATTCATTTTGTGCACAATCGTGATTAAATATATAGAAGACATAGTTGAATAAATTTTGGAACAAACTATTGAAGAAAGTTTTGGATTGTCTTGAAGCATCACCAAAACATTATTGAAGGATCTTTGAAGTTTTTACCCTTGAATAGATGCCCCCTCATCTTCATTCTCTTTTATAATTCCCTGAACTATACCTCTGAATTGTGTAGCATATATTAACATGATATAATATTTAATATCATGACAAACACTGAAGTACATGGAAAGAAATAAATAGGACAATAATTATTTCATTCAGTTGAAATGTTTTTCCTCTTGACACTCATGTCAGGAAGCCATTTTGAAAACTATAGAGGTCAATAATTGGTAAGTCAAAGAGTTTCTCTTTGACTTAGTTAAATACAGTGAGGCTCATATTTACAACACAAAATAACCAATTTTGGATTCATTTGGACAAGATGACCAAAAAATAATAGTATAATTGAAATTCCTATTTCCAGGGGTGAAATATCTAAAGGATAAGCTTCTATGATCTGAAATGGAGGATTTTGTTATTGAGTGTTTATAATTGAAAGTGATCTAAGAACGAAAAACCATTTCTATGAAAGACAAGGCATGTAAAGTTAAAGTTTGAAATGATTACCTTCTCAATTGAAAAATGGAACAATATGAAATTGGATCAATCAAGGACCGTGAGCCCATTAAAATTCATTCCCCCAAGGAGGAATTATCTTTATTGAAATATTAAACGAGGCCTATGTGATCACAGTGAAAATTTTGAATGCATCATGGAAATGTCTTGGAGGAAATCCAAGGGGAATCAAGGTTAATTAGGTAGTGTTAGTCATCAATAATTTTTACTATCTATAGATGACTAAATATTGGTTCTAGATTTCTAGAAACAAAATTCCATGAAAATTGTGAGTTTTAGAAATCTCACTGCCTTCATTATCCTTATGAATATTTTTTTCACTATTCTACCATTTTACCATTCCATGGTCACCCTGACACTCCTAAAGGACTCCTTATGGGCTTTTGCAACTCATTTCCATCCTTTTTCCCACCTATAACCCCATTACTATGTTTTTTTTTATTGCCCATCCCTCCTTTTTCCATCTAGCGTTACCAATCAGTCTGTTCCTTCCCATGTTCACCAGGTTCCTCAAGAAGTGATGGTCTCAAAACTATCTCTTTAGGCTCTTTAGATAAATCAAGTACATTAGATTTTGGATCTTCAATACACCACTTTGTCAAAACTTTGTTTTGGCACTTGAAGCCTCCAAGCCTATTTCTAGTCAAGATCATGGTCAAAGGAACCTCCCACTAGGTCATTATGGCTTCACAGGTTGTAAATTCATCACTGATGTTTTAAACACTACCTTTCTTATGCTAGAAGCTGGCTCAAATATAATAGAGGATCAGTAGATGGTTATTCAAATAATATCTGAAAGGAAGATTTAGAATACTACCTCGTCAAATTCAAGTTCTGCAAAGGGTAAATTTGAACTTTGACACTTCTGCAGGAGTTTTAAAAATGTCTATCAAGAGAAAGTTGGTAAGGTAAGAAGTCTGCTCCTGAATAAAGACATTCATAGCAAGGAGAGGGGAAAACAGCTTGGTTTTAAGGAGAACTAAGGATTTTGAGCTTGATAGCCCAGAAAAGTTCCAAACAGTAAAACAAATGGCAGAAATGACCTGAAGGAGACACACCAAACCAAACATGAAGGAAGTTTATCAGAAAATATTGTTGAAAAAGGGAAAAAGGTGAGGTGAACTGGACATAAATGAATGAACTTAAAAGGGCTATAGAGAAGTTAGAATAAAACAATAATAATTGTTTTCAAGCATTCCCGAAACCTAGGGTTTTGAGAAGATGGTCAGAGAGGTGAAATGATAAGTTAAACTCCATGATGACAACAAAGGGATTATGAAGATTTCACTGTTTGTAAAGGTTTCAAACTTGTACAAAGAAGTTTGTCATGCCAAAAAATGATCGAAAGATAGTTTGAGCTCCATGGTGTAGGTAAAAGGATTTTCAAAGGTGCCAGTGTGTGGAAGCATCCTAAAAGGTCTCCAAGCTCAACCTACAATACCTCAAGACAAGTGAGAAAGGAAGAATCAGTGTTTTTCGGCACCTGCAAATCAAAAGTGGAAAAAGAAGGAAAAAGGCATGATTTTGAATTCCATAGTGCATGTCAAATGATATTTTTGAAGGTATTAATATGTGAAATTCCCCCAGATATGTTTAATGAACTTGTTATGCTTCAAAGAGCAACAAAAAGGTAAAATCTAGTCATTTTATTAACCTGCAGAGCAAACAGTGTAAAGGGTAAATAAGGAGAGGTGAAAGTTGAGTTGAAATGCATAATGGAAACAACAGAGGATCAAACTCACCTTTTTAAATCACCTGCAAACCAAAAATGTCAAAATAATTGGTAAGAAAAGAAAAAATAGAAGGAAATTTAGGGTTTTGGTCACCTACAAGAAAATGTCAAGAAATATCAGTGAAGAGTGAAAAGGACTTAAAACATTAGGAAAGTAGGTTTCAAAAGTTTAATCAAAGGTCCCAAGTGTATAAAATCTCATTTGGCATTTAAAATGAATCATTTTTGGCCTTTAAGAGATCGAAAGCAGTCAAGGACAGGAAACTATGAGTTTTCCAGGATAAAATTGGCTAAGTGTTGAGGCACTGCGTGCCTGGAGTTGGGCGCAATGCCCCTGGCCATTTATCCCTTGTGTTTTATCCAAGTGCTACGCACCTAAAGTGTGACACTGCATGCCTGAAGTGTGGTGCTCCGTGCCTAGAAAAGCATTGTGCGCTTGCCCGGTTTACCCGACAGGCTCAGTAAAGAACCTTGGCACTGCGCGCCTGGCACAAGGCGTTGTGCCTTTTCCAAACCCGACTCACCAGTTTCCTGGGCACTGCGCGCTTGACCAGGAGGGCCTCTTGCACCCTAAAAGCACTAAAAAATTTCAAAAACCCTCCAAGTATCTTCCAGGTGTCCTCCTATCACATTGAGAGGTAAGTGGAAGCCCTAACATCATCTTCAAAACATTTTGATGATTTAATTAAGGGAAGGAAACACTTAGGAGAAGACACTAAATTTTATGCTTGAAAACATTGTTTTTCATTCCCTCATCTTCCTATAAAGAAAATATCAGTCAAAACAGGGGTAAATTATGGTGGTTGTAGTGGTTTGAAATTGGTCATGCATCAAAGCTTAACATAATAGCTCTGTCCCTTACACTGAAAACATTTTTGACCTTACATTTCCCTTTCTTCATTTCAAATTGACATAAGTGCAAGGTGTGGTAAAGCAGATTTTCTACAAATGAGCATGGGGTGTCATCAAGTTTTTTCTAGCCTCTCATTCAGCCTACTATACCTACACACTCTCTCATTTCATTCACTTGTAGAAAGCTGCCTTTTTCATCACCATTCCATCACCCTCTTCCATACCATTTTCATAAGCAGTACTAGGGTTTCAAAGGAAGAATTGTTAAAATTTCAAGAGAAGGGGAGAGTGGTAGTGAAGGAGAATGCCAAGTGCTAAGGAGGCATCCAACAAAGGTAGAAAAATCACTAGGTTTGAACCCCTCAATACCTTAGAGCTGATGGCCTCTCCCATGATTGTTTCATGTTTCCAGAATGTGGGATGTTTTTATTTTTGTGAAAGGATACAACAGGTGCAAAACCACCTTGAGTTAACCAAGATATTCATACTTAACTTGCATTAGAAACAATTTGACCTTGCAGGAGTAAACTTTGAGCTGTCTTCTGATGCTATTCCCAATGCCACTGGGATACCTAGTGTAGGGGAGAAATGGTTCAAGCAGGCCAATCTTGACATGAGCTACTATGAGCCCTTCCCAAAGCCTAGATACAAAGACAACTGCAAATCCATTTTTCCTTTCTCACATTTGCTGGAGAGATATGCACCTTTTATAATGCACTTTACTAGGGTTAGGATGCTACACTGGTGCACCTCAAGCTAATGTGATTTTTTTGGGTTAAAATTGGCTAAGTGCTGAGGCACTACATGCTTGGAGTCGGGTGCTATGCCCCTGGACATTTATCCCTTGTGTTTTATCAAAGCACTGCACACCTAAATTGTGGCACTCCATGCCTGAAGTGTGGTGCTACGTGCCTAGAAAAGAGTTGCGCGCTTGCCCGGTTTACCCGACAGGCCTGGTAAAGAACCTTGGCACTGCGCAACTGGCACAAGGTGTTGCGCCTTTTCCCAACCCGACTCACCAGTTTCCTGGGCACTGCGCGCTTGACCAGGAGGGCCTCTTGCACCCTACAAGCCCTCAAACATTTCAAAAAACCTCCAAGTGTCTTCCAGGTTTCCTCCTATCACATTGAGAGGTAAGTGGAAGCCCTACCATCATCTTCAAAACATTTTTATGATTTAATTAAAGGAAGGAAACCCTAAGGAGAAGACACTACATTTTATGCTTGAAAACATTGTTTTTCATTCCCTCATATTCCTATAAATAAAATATCAGTCAAAACAGGGGTAAATTATGGTGGTCGCAGTGGTTTGAAATTGGTCATCCATCAAAGCTTAACATAATATCTCTGTCCCTTACACTGCAAAATTTTTTTACCTTACATTTCCCTTTCTTCATTTCAAATTGACATAAGTGCAAGGTGTGGTAAAGAAGAGTTTCTACAAATTATCTTGGGGTGTCATCAAGTTTTTTCTAGCCTCTCATTTAGCCTGCTATACCTACACACTCTCTCGTTTCATTCACTTGTAGAAAGCTGTATTTTTCATCACCACGCCATCACCCTCTTCCATACCAGTTTCATAAGAAGTACTAGGGTTTCAAAGGAAAAATTGTTAAAATGTCAAGAGAAGGGGAGAGTGGTAGTGAAGGAGAAGGCCAAGTGCCAAGGAGGCATCCACACAAAGGTAGAAAAATCAATACGTTTGAACCCCTCAACACATTAGAGCTGATGACCTCTCCCATGACTGTTCCATGTTTCTAGAATGTGGGATGTTTTATTTTTGTGAAAGGATACAACAGGTGCAAAACCACCCTGAGCTAACCAAGCTCTTCATACTTAACTTGCACTAGAAACAATTTTACCTTGCAGGAGTAAACTTTGAGCTGTCTTATGATGTTATTCCCAATGCCACTAGGATACCTAGTGTGGGGGAGAAATGGTTCAAGCAGGCCAATCTTGACATGAGCTACCATGAATCCTTCCCAATGCTTAGATGCAAAGACAACTGCAAATCCATTTTTCCTTTCTCACATTTGCTGGAGAGATATGCACCTTTGATAATGCACTTTACTAGGGTTAGGATGCTGCACTGGTGCACCTCAACCTAATGTCATTTTTCCGGGTTAAAATTGGCTAAGTGCCGAGGCACTGCATGCCTAGAGTCGGGTGGTATGCCCCTGGCCATTTATCCCTTGTGTTTTATCAAAGCACTGTGCACCTAAAGTGTGGCACTGCATGCCTGAAGTGTGGTGTTGCGCGCTTGCCCGGTTTACCCGACAGGCCCAGTAAAGAACCTTGGTGCTATGCAACTGGCACAAGGCATTGCGCCTTTGCCCAAACCGACTCACCGGTTGCCTGGGCACTGTGCACTTGACCAAGAGGGCCTCTTGCACCCTACAAGCACTCAAACATTTCAAAATACCTCCAAGTCTCTTCCAGGTGTCCTCCTATCACATTGAGAGGTAAGTGGAAGCCTACCATCATCTTCAAAACATTTTGATGATTTAATTAAAGGAAGGAAACCTTAAGGAGAAGACACTACATTTTATGCTTGAAAACATTGTTTGTCATTCCCTCATCTTCCTATAAAGAAAATATCAGTCAAAACAGGGGTAAATTATGGTGGTTGTGGTGGTTTGAAATTGGTCATCCATAAAAGCTTAACATAATGGCTTTGTCCCTTACACTGCAAACATTTTTTACCTTACATTTCCCTTTCTTCATTTAAAATTGACATAAGTGCAAGGTGTTGGAAAGCAGAGTTTCTACAAATTAGCATGGGGTGTCATCAAGTTTTGTCTAGCCTCTCATTCAGCCTGCTATACCTACACACTCTCTCATTTCATTCACTTGTAGAAAGCTATCTTTTTCATCACCACTCCATAACCCTCTTCCATACCAGTTTCATAAGCAATACTAGGGTTTCAAAAGCAGAATTGTTAAAATGTCAAGAGAAGGGGAGAGTGGTAGTTAAGGAGAAGGCCAAGTGCCAAGGAGGCATCCACACAAAGGTAGAAAAATCAATACGTTTGAACCCCTCAACACCTTAGAGCTGATGGCATCTCCCATGACTGTTCCATGTTTCCAGAATGTGGGATGTTTTCATTTTTGTGAAAGGATACAACATGTGCAAAACCACCCTGAGTTAACCAAGATCTTCATACTTAACTTGCATTAGAAAAAATTTGACCTTGCAGGAGTAAACTTTGAGCTGTCTTATGATACTATTACCAATACCACTAGGATACCTAGTGTAGGGGACAAATGGTTCAAGCAGGCCAATCTTAAAATGAGCTAATATGAACCCTTCCCAAATCCTAGATACAAAGAGAACTGCAAATCCATTTTTCCTTTCTCACATTTGCTGGAGAGATATGCACCTTTGATGAGAATTATCACATTAGGTTGATGATGCACTTTACTAGGGTTAGGATGCTACACTGGTGCACCTCAAGCCACACTTAAATATAGTATGCCTATCAAAAGTATACTAAATCCATGTCCCAGGAATTTCAATTCCATATTTCAGAAAATCTCTCTATATCAAAGTTTAATGTTCTTTGAATACACTCTATGAGGAAACATTTCTTTTAACAATCCAAATTCTAAACCTTTATAAACCTTTGATAAAAACCTTATAAAATTCTTCCATAACCTTTGGTTACGCATATCAATAATATATTTTATTTTGGACTTTGGTTTAATCCCCTTCACTCTGCTTCATTTCTATTATAATATTTTTATAATAGAAATAAACAAAATCTTTATGAACTTACCATTCTTCCATTTTACCATGATAAAAAATATAATGCCAACAAATATAATTCTAGGCCCACAGCTATTACTCAATAAATCTTACACCGGCAATCTATTCTTTCCAGTTCATTGATGGCTATCGCACTCCACAATTGATACAAGCACAAATCCAACAGATTTCGCGCTCTATCATGCATGACAATTAAGGCTTTTAAAATTTGCGAAATTTTCAATTTTTGAGTGCAACGTGGCACCTCCAGAACCTTATCGCACTCTTCAAACTTTTACCACTTACCATTTCAAATTGTTTTGAAAACCACTTGCTGGATTGGGAAACCACCTCACGTTTCCATACTCACTTCTTATTGAAAATTCTACATGAGCGCAGATTCTAAAGCTCGTAATTCCGTCCATCTTCTTTCAATTACATTCTACTATATCAATCGATTCACTCTTCCAACTATTTTGCCAATTCTGTGTATCTGCAACCAACACCTTGACATCTTGCACCAAAATCAAAGGTTTCACGGATTTTCAAATCCCCTATATGACTAATATTTTGACTAACATATGCCGATGTCCTCTAAATTCTAATAACTTCTGGCCATTATATGTAATCTCTCCACTTTTTTGGCAAGTGCGGAAGACATAAAGAAACCAGCTATGGTAAATAAGAACCAACTCCCTATGCGCTTCGAGAAGTTGCATAGTTGGTAATACATACTTTGTTCGGCAAGAGCTCGAGGGTGACTTGTGGACTTTTCATATGGAAGTGAAAAAAAATCTGCAATGTCTTTCCCAAACTCTGATTTTCTGCTCTAGATTAGACACATGGCTTTGAAATCCAATGTTTAATTTCATTCACATGTTACAATTATGTCATAACATTATTTCTCCCGGATAGAAACAGGCACACTTTACCAGTCATCCGTTCACTAGGTTCATTCAATTAGGATTTCAATTCACAGTCATCATAATTACAAATCATTCATGCATAGAAGAAACAAAAACAGTTAAAACAAATTCAATCCTTCGTTAATAAATGAAATTAAACATATACAAAAAAAAACATGTTTCCAGTTAGTATTTGGCGTGATGAAATCCTTACATGGCCTCTCCTTTTCTATTCCTCTATCTTTAATTCTCATATCCTATCTTTCTCTGCCTCTCTATATTTTCATGCCTTCAAGGCTTACAATTTATACAAAAGTTTCTTTGAACCAATTCTGGTTCAGATCCATACTTTACTCAAAAAATCCCTAATTATTCTAAGTCCTCATTAATTCCTAAAATCTCTCTTTTATCCCTAAGGATCCTCCAATCCCATAAATTCATGAACTAATTCCTAATTATCTCATGTTCTCCAACTTTCGAGAACATTTACAATTATGCTCACAATATTAATTAAATCCTATTTTAAATCACTCAAAATATTTAAAATTACACTTAGAGAACAACTCTCTTGAAAATATAAGACCTCCTAAGTCTCCAAAATAACTAATGACTTTAAAGCAGGATGCTCCTGCATCAGACTCCCCACGTAGAAAAATTTCATAGACTCTTGTCTAGGAGGTATGTTGTTTTTCTGTAATAATGAAACAACCACAAGTCTCAATGACTTGCTACCTATAGGATTCCAAACTCTATTCTTCAATGATTTCCTTGTATTTTTCAACTATTTTTTAAGTATTCCGCTGTCTTTCCTTGCTTCTTCTGGTTGCCATATCTTTGTTTGCAACACTCCATTGGTTTTTCCTTCGATATTTGTTACAATCCAACTTTTTATCCACCTAATTCTCTTTCTACAACTGCTTTCCTTGTGTTCATTTCCTGCAAGCTTCATAAAATATTCTATTTATCTGTCCAAATTATTTTGCTAATTTTGTCTTTTTCCTTGTGTATGAGTTTCAAAACTCTTGCTGCCTTCTTTTTCTTCAACTTTTACTATCATTTTTTAGATTATTCCAAATAGAATTGTAGATATTGTTGCCTCCCAAACTTCCTGAATATCTTTAAATATGTCACCCTCTACAATATCCAATTGTTGTTCTGCAAACTTACTTCCAAAAAATAAATTTCTCTTCAATTCCTTGACTGTAATAACATTTTCTTCCACTGCTGCAAATCCTTTGCAATCTTCATCAGATATCATCACCTTATCCTTCATCAAAATACAATTTTGATCTTTCTACTTTGAAATGTTTATGTACATTTCTATTTCTTCCTTCATCTTTTTGACAACTTCCAGTAATTGTTTATTTCTTGCAAAATCTTCAAAACCTGCAATCACCCCCAAATTCTCAGTTTTACAATCACAAGACCCAGAAGTCTTGTTTGATGATTTTTTCATCAAATCTCTTTTTTGTTCCAAGTCTTATATGTGGCTCAGAAAATCTTCAATGTTCTTCACCTCAACTTCCTCAAGCATAAAATTTTAGAACTTGGAATCCTTTGCTTCTTCTTCTTGCTTTTGGTCATCATTGTGAGCCAAATTTCCTTTATTTTCATCTTCAGCAGTTTTTTGTAAAATAATATGTTCCTCCAATTGTGTATGATATTTCCCAAAACTCAAATTCTCCCTCTCTACCATGAAATTATCTGCAAACATACACAAATTGTCAATTTCAAAATCATAAGGCTCTGTTGTTTCAACTAATGGTTCAAACATTACTGCTCCTTCTTCAAGTTCAAAAGAAAGTTGTTCTTCTCTAGCAATTTCATTTTGTTGTAGCTTCACTCCTTTGAGCTTCTCTGTCCTCAATAGAACATCTATAATTTGCTTCAGCTTCCTAAACTCCTCTATTAACTGCATATCCACTTGCTGCTCTTGTAGCTTATACAATTTCTCCTTCTTTCCCATTATGTAGTTGTATCTTTGGTCTCCTTTACTTTTCTGGAACATTTCTATCAACAATTCCAGTTGAAATTTTATCTCATTATTCAATATCTTCTTCATAATTCCTCTGATTTTAGCTTCATATTTATCAACACAGTATTTTGTACCTACAACCATATTATGAATTGAATATTTACAATATTTACTTAACTCTACAATTTCTTCTTTATCAGATTCTGCAAGCTTCATTCCTCCTTCTGGTTCCTTGAGCCATCTTTTGAAGAACTCCATTTCCATGTGAAATATTTTTGGCATTTCTTCACAATCTTCATTCTCAGTTTGACTCTTCTTCTCGCAGTCCTCTTGAATTATCCTATTTTCTATATCATCACATTGTAAAATTATTTCATCAATTTCATTTAAAAAATTCATTTGTTTACCTCCTTGGAATATTACTGCATCATTTTTATTATGCTTATGCTCCATAATAGCTTTAACTGGCTGTCTTACACCAAACAAAAATTCATCTATGAATTCTTTATGTTGCAATAAATCAGTAAATTCTTCCTCTAAAAAGCCTTCTACATCATACTTCACCTCAAGAGCTTTATTCATCTTTCTGACAGTTTCACTAGAATTTCCATCATCTTCTGCACATCCTGCAAACACACACAAACTATGCGATTTAAAATCACAAGGCCCCATAGCCTCATTTTATTCTCTTGTCATCATATCTTCAAATTGTTCTAGACTATTCCAATATTCCATGGAATCTTTCTCATTGTCCTCTTCACCCAGAATTTCACCTTGTTCCGGTCCACAAATGGAAACCTTCATTTCTGACTCTGCTTCTCTGAGTTTTTCAACCAAGCACTTCACTTGTCTCTGTCGTAACCTTCTTTGTAACTTAGACCACTTCATTGTCTTTTTCCTCAAGACCCAACCTTGTCTTTGGTTTTCCTCTAGCATCATTTTTAACTCATCGAGTTCTTTTCTTATATTAGCCAACTCCTTGTCAACCTCTTCTTTGCTCATCTGGTTCTTGCGAATTGTTTTAGTACCATTTTCCTTCACCTTGTAGCCTTATTTTTAACCTTATTTATGACTTCCCATAGTCATCTTCACTTCTGTGTGAGTTTCTACAACCAATCAAATTCCTTCTGAGTTGATATCTTCACCAAACTTCTCCTTTGTTTGGTTTCCAAGTCCTCTTTCTTTAGAACTTGCACTGAGCAATATTTCTCTCTCTCTGGTTGCTACACACACTTCTCTTAACGACTCCTTTATCTCCATCTATTCCAAGCCTCAACTGGAATAAGGTTCTGCTACAATCTCAAGAACTTTCAAAAGTTCTTCCTACAATTTTACTGCTATAGTCTCTACCAATCATTCAACCGATGCAAACTTTCATAATTTTCTAATTAAATTATATCTCGGCTTGTTGTATCCTACAAACATGCATCTTTTGCACTCCCTTGATCTATTCAATTTGTAAAATATCATCAATTAATAAAAACTCATTCATACCATCTTTCCACATCACCTGTCTTTAGGATCTCATTACTTGCTAACCTTTACCATTCCCGAGAATCTACTTCTATAGTTTTGTCTCCATGCTTCGACTGTAGCATTATTTCAACATTCAGATGTTGTCACAACAATAAATTGTGGACAAAACTTCAATCCACATCAATTTTGGATTAGAATTTACACAGAATTTTAATTTCTTTTTAAGCATCTACCTCATCAATCATAACACAATTTAACTCTTTCTCATGCAATCTATGTAAATACAGTATAAAAAATTCTCAAACTTTCTCTAGCTACCATAATTCTCAATCTATTCATAATTTGCTCAGTTGCACGCAAAATCCATTTCTGCTTTATTATGATCACCCTTTCTTGCAATTTCAATTGCATTCTTCAAAATTCAATTTTTAACTTAAAAAGAAAATTTCATTTTAGCTCTGATACCACTAATGGTGCATCTCAAGCTAAACTTAAATATACTATGCCTATCAAAAGTATACTAAATCCATGTCCCAGGAATTTCAATTCCATATTTCGGAAAAACCCTCTATATCAAAGTTTAATGTTCTTTGAATAAACTCTATGAGGAGACATTTATTTTTAAAATCCAAAGTCTAAACCTTTATAAACCTTTGAACGAAACCTTATAAAATTCTTCCATAACCTTTGGTTACGCATATCAATAATACACTTTATTTTGGACTTTGGTTTAATCCCCTTCACTCTGCTTCATTTCTATTATAATAATTTTATAATAGAAATAAACAAAAATATTTATGAACTTACCATTCTGCCATTTGACCATGATTAAAAATATAATGCCAACAAATATAATTCCAGGCCCACAGCTATTTCTCAATAAATATTACACCGGAAATATATTCTTGCTAGTTCATCGATGGCTACTGCACTCCACAATTGATACAGGTACAAATCCAATAGATTTCACACTCTATCATGCAAGACAATTAAGGTTTTTAAAATTTGTGAAATTGCCGATTTTTTAGTGCAACATGGCACATCCAGACCCTTATCGCACTCTTCAAAATTTTATCACTTACGATTTCAAATCTTTGCAAAAACCACTTGTTGGATTGGGAAACCACCTCACGTTTCCATACTCACTTCTTATTCAAACTTATACATGAGCACAGATTCTAAAGCTCATAATTCCATCCATATTATTTCAATTACATTCTACTATATCAATCGATTCACTCTTCCAACTTTTTTTCCAATTCTACGTAGCTGCAGCCAACACCTTGACATCTTGCACCAAAATCTAAGGTTTCACGGACTACAAATCCCCTATATGACTATCAGTTTGATTGACATATGTCGATGTCCTCTGAATTCTGATAATTTTTTTCCGTTATATGTAATATCTCCACTTATTTGGAAGGTGCAGAAGATGTAAAGAAACGAACTATGATAAATAAGAACCAAATCCCTGTGCGCACATGCTTCGAGAAGCTGCCTAGTCGGTAATGCATACTTTTTTCAACAAGAGCTCGAGGGTGACTTGTGGAATTTTCATATGGAAGTGAAAAAAAATCTGCAATGTCATTCCCAAACTCCGATTTGCTGCTCCAGATTAGACACACGGCTTTGCAATCGAATGTTTAATTTCATTCACATGTCACAAATCTGTTATAACATTATTTATCCTGGATAGAAACACATACACTTTACCAGTCATCCATTCACTAGGTTCATTCGATTAGGATTTTAATTCACAATCATCATAATTACAAATCAGTCACGCATAGAAGAAACAAAACCAATTAAAACAAATTCAATCCTTCATTAATAAATGAAATTAAACAGATACGAAAAAAAACCTGTTTCCAGTAAGGATTTGGCCTGATGTACTCCTTACATGGCCTCTCCTTTTCTATTCCTCTATCTTTAATTCTCGTATCCTGTCTTTATATGCCTCTCTATATTTTCATGCCTTCAAGGCTTACAATTTATACAAAAGTTTCTCTGCACCAATTCTGGTTCAGATCCATACTTTACTCAAAAAATCCCTAATTATTCTAAGTCCTCATTAATTCCTAAAATCTCTCTTTTATCCCTAAGGATCCTCTCAATCACATAAATTCATGAACTAATTCCTAATTCACTCATGTTCTCCAACTTTTGAGAACATTTACAATTATGGTCACAATATTAATTAAATCCTATTTTAAATCACTCAAAATATTTAAAATTACACTTAGAGAACAACTCTCTTGAAAATATAAGACCTCCTAAGTCTCCCAAATAACTAATGACTTTTAATTAGGATGCTACAGCATCATACACCTACCCTATTACTGTTATGTAGGTAAATCCTCTCTGCAGATAGAGACGATCCATCTAGCCCTATGTTGGGTCTAGAAACAAAGGGACACGCTAAAGTGTTGCTTCCTAGTTAATGAATGAACAAGAGACATGGTAGATCGACCTATCTGGAATCCAATGTTGTCGTCATTGTGCAAAGATTAGTAGAATTTCGCTTCTGCCTTGGAAAATCACAATTCGTTCATTGTTACACTCGGATACCTACACATAGAACAAGAAACAAGAACAACATACGACATCATAGTTTCACTCATAACTCTTAACAAGTCAAAGAGGGCTAAATATATCTTGTTACAAAAACATGATAACGTAATAATGGAACCAAATAATAGTAATGTATATAAATGAATAGAAAGAAGAGTTACAATCGATGCTTTGACATCGCAGTCTCCTCCAGCGGGGTATAGGATAAGCGCATCTCAAATGTTCATCAGGGAATTCAGACGGGGTGAAGGCATGGACTCAAGCTCTCCTCAACATAATTTCTTCTATATATCTTCTCTAGTCATTCAGCTATAGTATCAGTTCTCTAAGTTCAGCTAGCTTGTACTAAGAGAGATACTTTCTTTTATATAGGAAAAGGAGGAGGTTAGGATCCCTACAGAGGTGGGAGGGAGTCATATCCTTTAGGAGAGTTCCAAGGAAGGTGGAAACTACTAACTAAAGGTGGGAGTCCGTGGTTTTTTCAGTTCAGCAACTCCCAATGACTCATCCTCGAGGTGGTTGGAAAGGAACCTCCACCTCTATTTTTAAAAAACATTCCATAAACGGCTTGGCATGGGTGCTTAACTGGGAAAAAGTGCCAACTAGCATGTGCTCAGTGTTAATTTTCCAGCTCGACGTGGGAGTGTAACTGGCTACTCGTGCCAAGGAAAAATCAAGGGTATTTACAGTCCTGCTTACGGAATTTTCAACAAGAGGAATGTTACTCTCATGCAAAGGAATGTAATGATGGTTTTTGCAAGGCATGAAACTGCTTATAAGTCGTAGAAACGACCCTTCAATGGGTGAGATGGGATTGCAGGGATAGTGACAAAATGCTGTGTAACAGATGCCCCCTAAAACATGAGGTTCGAGGGAGAGGGAAGGTCAAAATGCTTTATGAGAATGCATTCGAACCAAACACCATTGTCGGAAAAATTGCAATTAAAAATACAACTAATATCTCTTATACATGAACATGTGGCATGGGCATAGCCATCCATAATAGAGTATATATAAAAACTGAGATTCGAGGTATAGACGCAGCCGTCCAGCAGTAACGATCAACAAATAGACTCAGGTATGGTCGCAGCCATCCAATCACAAGAGTCATGCAAAAAATCATAAAAATCCACCAAAATCCGCAGCCTAGACTTTATCAGAAAAAATCCAGGGTCTTATGCTCCATATCGATCCGAACAAGTACAATCTCAGGCATACGAATATGTGAACTGAAGTCGAACAAGCAAGAAAATCACCTGATTACCAGCCAATGATGAAAGTCGTTAACAGGCATGGGAGAAACCACCAATAAGGACAATGGCTCTCAAGGTACAACCAGTACAATCCACAGGATGTGAACAGTGATCTAGCGTTGAACATGCACATAATCACTCAATCAAAGGCCAATGATGTGGACCTTGCATCGAATGAAAAAAACTTGCCATTAAGGCATGCAGGCTCCAAGGTACCAGAATAGAGTCTCTCTATCAAATTCCTGGATAATGAGTTGAAGTCAACCGGAAGTGACCTAATCGAAGGTGGGCCATAATGTTTCCCACATCGTCAATACGAGATAGAGGAACATGATAATAGTGAATTAGGACCAATTGAGAATCAGAGGGAGGTTGAAAATTACAGAGGAAAACTTCTCTTGAACATATCAGCAGCACGACACTAGATTTGGCAGTATTTGACATCAAAGGTTCTGAGGTCATAGTGACATGGAAAAGAGAAAATGAGAGGTCAAAAGAGATTACCCAAACCCATGGTGGAAAAAATGACGAAATGATATGTCCCCAACTGGACACGAATGCAGACAAGTGCCATGTTCAAGAGCGACATACTTCCAACATAACTAAAACTTGGTTCCATTTTTCCCCACCATTTCTCGCGAGTACCCCAATTATTTTAAAAAAAATATTGAAGGGGATAGCATATTCTTGTACTGTAAGTTTTTCCTTCGGAAAAATCCATCCTAGTAAATTTTACGAGCCCTAGGAAGGAGGAACTCGAGTACCGTCATGGTGATGAAATCCGATGTCGTCAGTGTTTAACGAGTCTGAAAAAGGGAGAACTCGACATCTTTTCATGTTTTAGAGTGTTTGAAAAGAAGGCGAAAAAGAAAATTCCAATAGTCCCTTTTCGTAGGTAGTCTCACAGATCCAAAAAGGTAGAAAACTGTGTCTGCGAGTACCTCTTAGTCGTGATAGGCTAAGGTATTCCTTTTTTGTAAATAATCCATCCCAGCCCGAAAAAGGGTTAAATGTATACTAGGTGGATATCGTTTCGCATCCATTTAATGAGTTCAAAACGACAAGATTCTCGGCAATATTTTCAATTTTAGAGAGTCATAAAAGAGCTTAAAGATGACTCTAGAACTGAATTTTTCATATTTTTACCGAGCCCAAAAATGTATAAAAGATAACTCGTTACTTCATCACTATTGCATAAAAACCTATTACCTCACAAGAGACATGTGTAAAACCCATTTATCGAAAATAATACAATAAAATAATCAAAAAATATGTCTTAAAACCTAATTATGGTGGTGAAAAAGTTATAAAATGCCAAAAATGGAAAAATTAATTACTTTTCACTTTTTACCTCTTGTGGAGCAATAGTTACCCATTTCACTGTGCAATCTTGCGGCGATGATAGCGGTCAATTTAGCATACCAATGTCAAATTCGTCAGTTCTAGGTAACAATCGAGATCCCTCTTGTCATTTTAAGTCATTTATTACTATCTGCAATTTCCATTTTTGAATTCTAAGGGAGGAAATGTAAATACTAGGGCACGGTGGGCGGCATGGGTTTCGGGCACGGAGTCGTGCCAACTACCCAATTTTCTACACTAAGGCGTGCCCATTGGCACAAACCATTTTTATGTAAAATGTTAATCAAAGACCCCAATTATTCACAAATTTAAGGTTCAAAAATGGCTAATACCACTCATATGAATGTGTATGCAGGTAGAAAGAGGAAACATGGTCATAGAATGGAAATAACGGGAACATAGCGAAGAAGATGAGCTTGCCATGCATAATGAGAGAGTCATGGAAGCTCTTAGAAATTGTGGTCTGTAAAAATTCTTCCAACGCCATGTATTTGAGCCCAACAAGAGTTATTATAGTATCTGATCAGCATATGGGATGAAAATCAAGAAAATTTCATCCTTCAGGATCAACAACTTGAGATTGAAGTCTCTAACATCTATTTCATAATAGGTATCGCAGAGGGGAGTAGAACCAATCCTAACCGGCACTCAGCCATGCATGGAAAACATGACCATGGTGATAGACAGGGTATGTCCGGGACACAAAAAGGATCAGGTAGTGGGAAATTTTATATCCAAACTATCCCAGACTTGACACTCAGAGTAGTGCTACATACCATCACACAAGCTGCGGGATCACAAGCACCGTACGAAGCAAAAAAGACACAGTTTCTCTTTGTTGTAGACTGCTTGGCACTAACCATCTACGACTGGGCAGAGGCCTTGACAATAAACATGAAATGTCAGCTAACAAAATGCAAGAATACCAAACTGAAGAAATTTGTTTATGGATCTATTCTGGTATCGTTCTTCTTGGAAAGACTACCTTTTTTCCAGCGACAGGAGGTCATAGTCCCGACACCACCAGTGAGAGAACCATTTATGGCTCCATGGGCAGCTCTGATGCCAAGTGCAGGGGGAGGTCAACAGATGTCCTAGAGACTAGAATTCTTCGATTGGCTGCACCAACAACTAATTGTCATGGAGTGGTGGCCCTACTCTAGTTCAAATTTCACTTAAGATCCAGACCTCCCACTCTGGATGGAGAGGATTGGGATTAATATTTGGGTGAGACTCATTTTTTTTAAGTTTCAAGATTATTATGATTTTTTATCTATGCGTGTTCTAACATTAAATCCATGTGTTTGCAAATGTTGGCCTAGAGAGACCCGTAGGAACGTCACCGATAGTGAGGTGAATCCCTCGCGATTTTGACCCTCAAGGCGAGGGTGGCGAGAAATATGCGATAGTGTGTAATCTGGAGGGAATCACCCAAGAATTCCTAGACTATGCACGATTTGACGATGTTCCACGTTCCTATCAGAGACATATTGTATGGGTGCCCAGCTGAATTCACCACTTGTTGAGGTGGCTTGTACGGGCAGTGACATGTTATCATGAGCACCATGCTGATTAGACACCTAGGTTTTATTTTCATGTGCATATTTTGAGAGACATGATGTCTCAGGATGTAAAATAAACACACATATATTTTTTCTGAAGTTATGATTCACAAAACGCCCAAATGAAATATATGTATCTATATATATATATATATATATATATATATATATATATATATATATATATATATATATATATATATATATATATATATACATCTATTTTCCTACATGGACATTTTACATGTGATGATGATTTTACAAATTACGAAAATGTATATCTAATACAATGTTAGCCACTATATTGGTTAATGTATTCATTCTTCTAGGAATATGTTGATATGTAATAAAATCAAAATGTATTTTTATCAAATGAATCCGTAAATACAATATCAGAATGTGCAGATTTCTAACTGAATAATGACTATTGAGTTGCAGAACGACAAGCTGTGAATCTAGATTTCCAAGAAATGCGCGTATACCAAGGTTGATTGCTTCGGTTAATAGCTCAATAATAGTGCTATATTCAGTAACATTGTTTGTAGCTCATCCTAGACAAACACTTTGTAGATCTATCAACTCACCAGCAGGATTATAAATTACCCAGGCTGCTGAAGACAAATTCCTGGTACTGCGGGAAGCACCATCAACGAAACTGACATAAGGGGTAATAGACATCTGCATCATAAGCAAGACCCAATACGCAGGAAAATTCTCACAAAGCACATCAAACTAAAACATGTACAAAAAATTAAAATGACACCTATGTACACCTATTACACATGGATGACTCATGCATAATATTTTTTGAGATACAACTCATTTCTGGGTTGTTCAAGAGGATGACCTTCATAATCAATAAGCTCATAGGCCCCATTCTGCAATACACATTTAATGATGTAGGGCCCATGCCACATAGGTTAAAATTTACCTGCCCCCTGCTTATCATGAGCTTGGTCATACAGGAGGACGAGATCTCCTTCAACGAAAGAACAAGGGGAAACTGATTGGTCAAAATGAGCCTTGACCCGCTTTTTCTATGCTTCGATAACCAAAGCAGCAATGCGGCAGGTTTCATCCAGTATTTCTAAATAAAGGATATGTTCTTCCTCTAACGAAGTATTTGGCTGATCTAAAAATGAAAGTATTTGTTTTGTTGTTCAAAGTATTCATTTCCATTAAATTAAGTGTGCAAAGTGTTTGGATAGTCTTGCAAGTGAAACAAAGTGCTTTTGATAACTGTTTTTGAATTTTGGTGTGAGGGAGTGTTGTTTTAATTTACTGTTTAAGAACTTTAATTTGAATAACATAGCAGAATAACTTCACCATAAACACACAACAACATGATGAGGCAGTTCACCTCTCCTGGGCTACATCTGTCGGGTCCAAGGCTCCTAATGGGCAGGTCCTTGATATATTATGATGCTGAAATCGGTAATATGGTGATAAAAATGCCTAAAAAGACCAAAAAAACTATGAAAATGAATTCAGAACACATAAAAAAGCTAAGAATGACTCTGATTTCACCTAAAACAGTGAAGTGTAGTCCAATGCAGCTCCATTTCCCTCAAGGCCCTGATGGCTCCCCAAGCTTCTCTGAAGTAAAAATGGCTGAAAGACACCTCTTATGGCTCTACAACCTATTCCAGTGGCTCCATAATGCTAAGAATACTCGAAATCAAAAAACAATTCGCTCCAAAAGGTTCAGTAATGTGAAAGTTATGACCAACTGAAGTTTTGTCCAATTTGGCCTAAAGAAACTCCACTAAACTTGGAGTAACTACAGTTAGTGCTGCTAACTGTGGAAAAATCCACCCATAATAGTGTGCCCACCTATTTTTTTGAAACTTTTTGCATTAAAGTTAGATGTTAGTGGTAGTGGTCACATGGGCCAACTCCACTGCCGGCGGAACCGTTTGGAGCCAACGGTTTAAAGACCATGGCATATAAATGTTAAACGTAACCTCTGCCAGTTTCAATGTGAACAACTCCACATTAAAATTAACCATCGGAGTCTAATGTTATCCACTCGTGGACTATATACTATGGTTCTGAGCCGTGGTTCTATGTAGAGGGGTTTGGCCCGCTTTCTGCCCCAACCGAAACTTCATTAAACTTTAAATATGCGTATTGACCATAGTATGTTAATAATCAAAGTGTGGGTGGGCCGCTTGGGCCTGTGGGCTGGTGGCCACTCGACTCGAGGTTGAATCCTTCCAACTCCATAAACATTTTCCATTGTAAAATATTCAGACTTCGGGCCACATGGCAATCTCTGGGCCTGCCACGTGGCGGAAACTGATTGGCCCCTAAAACACAAACAAATAAATCCTCCAATATGTGAATGACAAATTTCGAGCCATGATTGGTTGTTGAAGGAATATTCCATGGAATATTCTATGGAATATTCCCAAAATATTCTATGGAATATTCTTTTTTTTTAATATTTTTTTAATCGAAGTCAACCATGGTCAAATTGGTCTTTTAAATGAAATTGTGAATTTTCAAAATTGAATAAATTTCACATACAGTGTCGGATTTGAGTGTCATTCACAGTTATAGGATCATATCGATGAGGCCTATCCTATCGTTCTAGTTTCAACCAATTCTGAGTAGTTCCAATTTTGAGCATTTTCTTCACTTAGGACATGATCACCTGATCACACCTCCCCATTGGGAAGCTTTTGGACCCCAAAAGCCTTCAATTACCTATTAATAATATGAGGGTACATTTCCCTCACCTTTTCCACCTCCATCCACTTTTCCTTACTTGGTTTGCTGCCTTTAAGGCCAACCCGAACATAATCAACATTTCCCCTCCTTGAAGTGCATGTCCTTTTGTCAAGGATAGCATCCTCTTTCAATTCATCCAAAAATTCTGGTGATAAATCCTCTATGGATGGTAGCTGAATGTCACTTTTATAATGAGCAATTAAAGGAGGTTCATACAAACATAAATTTTCCAAATTCACAACGGAATACATTTTCATGTATGAAGGAAAATCTAATTGAAAAGCATTATTTCCAACTTTTTTAAGGATCTTGAATGGACCATAATGAATAGGCTTCAGCTTTTTATCTTCTCCTTGCATTATTTCCCTACTAATATGCAACCATACCTCATCCCCTTCTTGAAACTTATGATCAATTTTGTGCTTATCATGCCTCTCCTTGTACTTGCCTTGACTTTTTTCAAGCTGTTCTTGAACTTGCTAATGTATGAGCTAAATTATTTCAATGAACATGCGAGCTTTTTCAATGTCACTATGACCATCAATGGCCACATCATTCTCAAGAATAAAATCTAAATGTGACTTAAGAAAATACCCAAAACAAGCTTCAAAAGGTGAAGTATTTGTAGAAGAGTGCTTGGCCTGGTTGTAACATGTTGAATGTAATTCAAATGCTCATCCCAAAGCTTGGGATGTTTGTTGCAATAACCTCTCAAAAGATGTACAATGGCTCTGTTGACTACCTCTATTTGGCCATCTCTTTGTGGATGGAAAGAAATACTCTTCTTCAACTTTATGTCCATCATCTTCCATAAATTGGACCAAAAATTCCCCTCAAATCTGGAATCCCTATCACTAACAATAGAAGTAGGCAAGCCATAATGAACCCATACATGTTGAAAATATAAGTCAGCAATTTTTTTCAGCAGTTATAGTTTTCTTACATGGCATAAGAATACACATCTTGCTGAAATGATCAACTACTACAAAAAGATAATCATGTTTCTTTCTAGATAATGGTAGCCCTCCAACAAAATCCATAGAAATACTTTCCCATGGTCTAGAAGGTACCAGAAATGGCGTATATAAACCAATATTCCTATTTCTAGGCTTTATTTTAGCACATAATGAACAACCTCTAATGAAACATGAAACACTATCTACCATGCGAGGTCAATAACGATACCTCTGTAAATGTGCCACTGTTTTGCTTACCCCAAAATGTCCAGCTATGAGAGAAGAATGAGTCTCTTTCATGATGTTTAGTCTCTACCCCTGTGGTATACATAACTTTCCCATATGAAACAACAAATTATTATGCAAATGATAATCATTCTCCTCAACATGATTCCCTTCACTCAAGTTAGCATACACATCCTTAAAATCAACATCTGATGCATACTATTATATGTAGCTCTCATGTACAACATAATCATTCTTAAGCAAAGTACTAGCACTAACAATAGGCCTTTAAAGCATATCAGCAACCTTTTTGTAAATACCTTTCTTGTACCTTATTACCAAGTGAAATTGTTGTAAGAAGCCCATCCATCTGAAATGTCATGAATGTTGCAATTTACGTTGCGATTGCAAGAACTGTAAAGGCTGATGGTCGGTATGAACAATTGTTTCTTTGCCCATAAAATAGTGTTTCCATTTTTTACACTTTGTACCAATGCATACAACTCTTTATCATATGTATGATAATTCATAATAGCACCATTAAATGTCTTAGAATGAAATGCAACAGGCTTACCATGTTGTAAGAGAACTGCACCCATGCCGTAATCACTAGCATCTGTCAGAATATTGAATGGCTGTCTCAAGTATGGTAATGCAAGGACTGGATCTGAACTTATCTTCTCTTTCAAAGACTCAAAATATTTATGTTGCTTGCCTCCCCATTGGAAAGCACGCTTCACACTAGTCACTGCATGCATAGGAGATGCTATGGTAGAGAAGTTAGAAATAAACTTCCTCCAATGCTGAGCTGCACCCAAAAAAATTCTTACCTCTGTAACGGATTTGGGAGTAGGCCAATTTACAATGGATTCTACTTTGGAAGGATCAATTCTCAAAGTGCCTCCTCCTACTATGTGTCCCAAATAAACCAAATAATTCTTTCCAAATTCACACTTTGACATTTTAAGAAATAACTAATTTTTCTTCAAAACATCGAGTACTTTCTTAACATGCATGACACGCTCTTATCTAGTCTTGCTGAAAATTAAGATGTCATCTAAGTAGACAATAACTAAATCATCAAGAAAAGGATGTAAGACATCATCCATTACCCACATGAAAGTTGCAGGTGCATTGCATAAACCAAACGGCATAACAAGCCACTCAAAGAGTCCCTATTTGGTTTTAAATGATGTCTTCCAAATGTCACTTTCTGGAAGTCTAACTTGATGATAACCACTATGTAATTCTAACTTAGTGAAATATTTAGCATCTTTCAGCTGATCCAACAAATCATCTGTCCTTGGAAGTGGGTAACGATTCTTTATCGTTATTTTGTTCAATGCCCTAAAGTCCACACACATGCGCCAAGTTACATCTTTCTTTGGAATCAACACTATTGGTGACCCACATGGCGAAGTGCTTGGTATTATGAATCCTTTGTCCAACAAATCTTTAATTTGCCTCTTTATTTCAGCATTCTCCATGATAGACAAGCGGTACATGCTGATGTTAGGAAGATGACAATCTTGATGTAAATGGATCTCATGTTGAATCTCCCTTTTAGGAGGTAAACCTATTGGTTCCTGACACATCTCATGTTGTGCATCAAATACATCATATAAATCTGATTTAAGATTGGAATCACAATTTTCAAATGACTCATGATTCATATCAACCTTGGGCTTAACCATAAGAAGTATAAAACTCTTGCTAGAATTTACTAGCCTTTTACTTGTCCCGCATTTACCATCGCTATATTTGTCTTCTTGCGATGTGCTCGGACAATGAAATCATTGCCATCTTTAAAGAGATGATAGTTATTTTCATGGCGATGGAAGATCGATTTATTGTCAAATAAGTAAGGACTTCCCAAAATAATTCCTGATGTATCAAGCAGCACCACATCAAGTTCAACTGTGTCAATAAAGTGTACAGTTATGGCGAATCGCAATATGCACTTTCTTGAGACTTGTAAGTTTGCATTCTTGCATATCCACCCAAGTGGATAAGGCTTTGGATGTGGAATGGTCTCAAGTTTTATTTGTTTGACTAATTCTTCTAATATGAGATTTTCTTGTGACCCACTGTCAAATACTGTGAATTTTAGTATGTTTTGAGACTACCCTCACATGGAACAATTCAATTCTTTCTTCCTCATTAGGAGCTTGTACATGACAGTTTGAAGTACTAGTGCTTGATTTAGTTTAAGTTTCCTTTCCCTTCATACTTTTCAAACCCATGGCTGCAATTTTTATTTCATCCCCTGAATCATCACCTAAATCTTGAGGTGTACTTGTAGTAGCTGTAGTTTTCTTCTTTCCCTTGTTTTTGTTAAACTGGTTTCTTTTTCCAGGATGTAATTTCCAACAATTTTTCTCTTCATGGCCCTCTCTTGAACAATGTTTACAAATGACTTTTTCACCCTCTTTTTTGATAGATGCATTCCTTTTACCTTTTCCCTTAAATGTCTTATATTTTTTTTTCTCTTTGAAAGGCTTGTTTCTACCCTCATCAAAAGTGTTTTTCCCTCTAGCCTCTAAATGCGTAGCTTGTACACAATCTTCGTCTAGAATAGTAGGATTAAACATAAGGATAGTATGTTTAAGGTAACTGTACAAACCACCTATATACTTCAGCAAAGTATCTTGACTTTGTAAGTCTACCCCTAATAAGAGTGTTGTTCTCCTAAATTCCTGGGTATAGTCTTGCACATTCTGTCCCTTAAGATGTCTAAATTTTTGCCAATTCATTATAGCCTTTTGAAGATGAGCTAAAGGATAAAATTGTTTCTTGATTGCTGTAATAAATTCAGTCCATGATAGAGTAATATTACCATGTTTCTTGATTTCATCCTTAGTCTTGGCTTCCCACCATACCAATGCTGCTTCATCCATTCTTAGTGAGGCTAGTTGTATTTTTCTGTCATCATCATGAAGGTTTTGAATCCTTAAATAAACTTCAAATTGTCTAATCCAATTGCCTAATTTCTCTGCATTGACTTCATCGTTAAACATGGGCAATTCAAATTTGACATCAAGCTTTAAAAAAGGATTTTTACCAGTGGTTTTCGACTTATGTGACTAATTTATCGAAGTCGAGGAAGACGATGTCGAGGAAGAGGATGACGATGGAGATGGTGGATCACCATTTCCTTCATTCCCTTTCTTTGACTGATCATTACCCTTCTTTCCTCCTGAGGAACCCTCTCCTTCTTTTTGGTTTTTAGACCCTTCTCCAGCAATCCTATCATTTCTTTCTTGATAGAGGATCCTTACCATTTCAGTCATATCCAAGAAAGCTTTCCAGAATACCCTTTCTTCTTCCTTGGGATCCATCTCTTCAAGAGCTTCTCCTTATCTTGAAGACATGCTTGTAGCTGCTTCTAGGGCTCTTGGAGGTGGTTCTCTCACCCTTCTTGGTTGTCGATTAGTTTTTTCACTAACCAAGTTTCCTTCACCTCTCTTGAGTTTTAACCTAGTCATCTTCAAAACTTGCAAACAAATGACTTAATATTTGCACAAAACAAATGCTGAGTAAAAAATCTAGCTTCTAAGGCTCTAATCTTGAGCTCTGATACCAACTGATCTAAAAATGAAAGTATTTGTTTTTCTCTTCAAAGTATTCATTTCCATTAAATTAAGTGTGCAAAGTGTTTGGATAGTCTTGCAAGTGAAACAAAGTGTTTTTGATAATTGTTTATGAATTTTGGTGTTAGGGAGTGTCATTTTAATTTACTATTTAACAACTTTAATCTGAATAAAAAAAAAAAATAACTTCACCATAAACACACAAGAACATGATGAGGAATTTTACCCCTCCTGGGCTACATCTGCCGGATCCAAGGCTCCCAATGGGCATGTCCTTGATATATTATTATGCTCAAATTGGTAATACAGTGAGAAAAAGGCCTAAACAGACCAAAATAGCTGTGAAAATGAATTCAGAACACAGAAAGAAGCTAAGAATGACTCTGATTTCACCTAAAACAGTGAAGTGTAGTCCAATGCAATCTGTTTCCCTCAAGGCCCTGATGGTTCCCCAAGCTTCTCTGAAGTAAAAAATGGCTGAAATACACTCTAATGGCTCTACAAACTATTCCAAAGGCTCCAGAATTCTGAGAATACCTGAAATCAAAAAAAAATTCGCTCCAAAAGGTTCAGTAATGTGAAATTTATGACCAGCTAAAGTTTTGTCCAATTTGGCCTAAAGAAGATCCACTAAACTTCGAGTAACTGCAATTAGCTCCACTAACTGTGGCAAACACCACCTAGAATAGTGTGCCCGCCTAATTTTTTGGAACTGTTTGCATTAAAGTTATATGTTAGTGGTAGTGGTCACATGGAACAACTCCACCACCGGCGGAACCATTTGGAGCCAATGGTTTAAAGACCGTGGCATATAAATGTTAAACGTAACCTCCACGGGTTATAATGTGAAAAAATCCGCATTAAACTTAACTGTTGGAGTCTGATTTTATCCGCCAGTGGACTGTAGAATATGGTTCTAAGCCCTGGTTCTATGTAGAGGGGGCTGGCCCCCTTTCCGCTCCAACCGAAACTTCATTAAACTTTAAATATGTGTATTGACCACAGTATGTTAAGAATCAAAGTGTGGGCGAGCCAGTCAGGCCTGTGGGCTGGCAGCCACCTGACCCAGGTTCGAAACCTGCCAACTCCATAAAATTTTTCCATTGTAAAATCTTCAGACCTGGGGCCATGTGGCGGCCTCCGAGCCTTCCACATGGCAGAAACTGATTGGCCCATAAAACACAAACAAATAAATCCTCCAATTTGCGAATGACAAATGTCGAGCCATGATTGGTTGTTGAAGGAATATTCCATGGAATATTCTATGGAATATTCCATGGAATATTCTATGGAATATTCCTAGAATATTCTATGGAATATTCTTTTTTTATTATTATTTTTAATCAAAGTCAACCATGGTCAAACTCGTCTTTTGCATGAAATTTTTAATTTTCAAACTTGAATAACTTTCACATATAGTGTCATATTTGAGTGTCGTTTGCGGCTATAGGATCGTATCGACGAGGCCTATCTTTTCGTTCTAGTTTCAACCAATTCTGAGCAGTTCCAATTTTGAGCATTTTCTTCACTTAGGACATGATCACTTGATCATTGAAAATGATTCAATAGCTAACTTGAGTGAAGGTATTTCACATTCAATTGGTAGATTAGATTCCAGGCCATAGACCAACTGGAAAGGAGTGATACCGGTTGCACTCTTAACTGAGGTTCGGTATGCCCAAAGAGCCAAAAATAACATGAGATGCTAATTTCATTTATGGATCTGAATCATACGTTGAGGCATAGTGACAAGAACTTTGTTCACAACTTTAACATGTCCATTGGCTTGAGGGTAGTATGGCGTTGAGCTGTTGTGACGCAGACCCAACTTATAAGTCAACTCTGTCACCATATAACGCCGAAAATGGGAACCATGATTGGTAACGATGGCTTGCGGGACACCAAACCTAGCAATAATGTGATTGAATATGAACTGAGCAGCTGTCTTACCGTCGGCGGCAAGTGTAGGCATGGCTTCGGCCCATTTGGTGAAGTAGTCCATGGCTATGATAATATAAGCATGCCCCCCGACCGAGTGAGGGTTACACGTCATAAAATCAATGCCCCACTTTGAAAATATACCAATGGTAATGATAGGATGAAGAGGAACTGGTGGCATGTGGATCTTGCATTGGTAAATATGGCAATCATGGCATTTATGAATTGCGACAATGCAGTCTTTGAAAATAGAAGGCCAAAAATAACTAGCACGAATGATTTTTTGTGCAATAGCATAACTAGACATGTGACCACCATAGGTGCCCCTATGAAAATCATTCATGGCTTTCTCAACCTCCTTGAGAGTCAAACATCGACGGAGTATAGAATCGACTCCAATACAATAGAGTGTATCTCCAACTATTCGATAAGGTTTTGACTAATGGTGGATGCGTCGGCGAGCATCCTTCATCAACTCAAATCCAAAAGACGAATTTTGGAGATATATGATGATATCATCGTACCAAGGATTGAGGGTGCTAATCAAGAAAAGCGAATCATTTGGAATGGATTCCTTAGAATGAAAATGAGTGGAGTCGAAAGGGAGAGAGAAAAGAAAATCAGCAAAAACTAATGATTTCTTAGACTTGGCAGCAGTAAATTTCAAATCAAACTCTTGGAGGATAACAATTCATTTAGATTATTTCCCCCCTAGAAATTGTGGAGACAAGATGTATGTCATTGGGTTGCAATCAGAAATCACCGTCACTGTGTGTAAGAGAATATAATGAAGAAAATGTTGGACTGCTTGAACTATAGCTAACGCTAACTTCTCGACATGAGCATAACGAGTTTTTGGGTCGAGAAGGTTACAAGAAAAGTAAGAAATAACATGCTCTTGACCGTAATCATCGTCTTGTACCAAAACCATCGCAATCGTGCTAAAAGAGGAAGCTAAATAAAGGGAAAAATCACGATGATAATTTGGAGGGTGGAGTAGAGGAGCATTGACAAGCAATGTCTTCAACGCATCAAAATATTTCTGAGCGATTTCATCCCAACAGAAAGGGATGCCCTGCTTCAACAATCGTGTGAATCCTTTAGCTACTTTGGCATAGTTAGGTATAAAACAACGTAAAAATTTAGCTTTCCCTTGTAAACTCTGCAACTAGTGAAATGAGGAAGGAGAGGAGAGATTAATAATAGGCTCAACTTTGAGAGGATCGAGGCGAATTCCGTATTTGGACACAATAAACACTAAGAGTCTACTAGAATCAATGTAGAAGACACACTTGTGTGGATTAAGTTGAATGTTATAGTGTCTACAATGAAGAAACATCTGACGAAGATGGTCAAGGTGATCCCGATGCTTAGCCGAATGATCCGGAAGGTCATCTAGATAAGGCTACACGATGTGACGAATATCATGAAAGGCATAGGACATCGTGCGTTGAAATGTGGCCCCAGCATTCTTTAAACCAAAAGGAAGCTTATTATATGCAAAGGAACCCCAAGGAAAGATGAAGGAAATCTTGTGTTGATCAGTTGGGAGAATGTTTATCTGATTATAGCTAGAAAAACCATCCATAAGGGAAAAAATCTCGCTCCTGTCAAAGTCATCAATGATCTGATCGATGAATGGAGTAGGATATTTATCCTTAGGAAAAGCTCGATTGATATCACAATAATCAACACAAACACGAATAGTGCCCTGTTTCTTATCTACAGGAACAATATTAGAGACCCACTCTGTCAATGGAATCAGATAAATGAAACCAGCTTTGAGAAGCCTTTCCACTTCGGATTTAATGGCAACAGCTTTCTGAGGATGCACTGGACGAAGACGCTGACGAATAGGTTTCGAACTGGGGTAGGTAGGAATTTCATGTACCACGATGCTGGGATCAATTCCAAGAATTTCTTTGTAGGAAAATGCAAAGACATCACAAAATTCACAAAAAATTCTAGTATAGACTTGTATTTCATCAAAAGAACAAGTGACCCCAATATGGATGTTCTCGACAATTCCCGATTTAACGGAAATTTCAATAGGAATCATCTGTGTAATGTTATTCAAGTTACCTTTCGAAAAGACTTCATGGATCTGAACAGAAATTTGAAGTGGAGGAGAAGGAACTTGAGATTCAAAATGCTCAAGACAGGTAGACATGGCCCCGAGACTTGGGAGGAACGAGGAATGATGACGATTATCGTCCCACAGGAGAGCTTCGAGAGACATGGTTTCCATGATGGCCTCATTGGAGGGAAATACTTCTTTCAAAGTATCTGGAAAATCAAAATCACCAAGCCAAGGGGATTGAGAATAAATATCAAGAGATATGCTCGAAGGAGCAGAATTAGGGGACGAAGTGTCCGACGTGGCAATGAGTTCACAACAATAAATTTCAATTGGACTCAATGACATCGAATCTTCGAAAGAATCAATATTTTCAGGAGAAGGGATAACCCATGGGTCATTGGTGCAAGAAATCATGTTGACCTGAACAGTATTTGGTGGTGAAAGAGGGAAAATACCCATAAGGACAGGATCCTTGAAAAGGGTTGGCCCTATGCTCTCATAGGGTGTAGGAATCTTATCCACATACGGAATGTTGTTCTTGGAAGAAGAAATTAAAAAGACAATTGATCGATTGTAATAATATTTCCTTTGTATAAGAATTAAGAAACATGAAATAGAGTGAATGGAACACATAGCATTGTGTGAGTCCAACTGCGACCGAGGAGAAGATTATAATTAAGTCTAGCATCAACAACTTCAACCTCGACATTGACTATCTTCCCTTCTAATGTGATCGGTAAAATAGCAAGAACACCAAGAGGTTTAGAATCTCTTCCATAAAATGCTTCAAGGGCATTGGGTGACGAGGTGAGATTTGGAGAACCAATGGCTTTCCAAAAACTAGATGATATAACATAGGTAGATGCACCCTCATCCACCACTGCCGGTGAATGTTCAAACCATTGATACCAACTTGAATGATGAGCGTAATTTAGTGTGGGAGTCGCGGGAAGAAATTCTCTAAATCGAAATCAAGCAAGCTAGTAGTGGCAGGATGAACCCCACCTATCATGGATAACAACGCTTTCCTTCATGACAGACAAATATGAAGTACTTCTAACGTAGACATTGCGGATGGCACTTGAGCCAAATCCTCAACAATACTGTAATGCTGAGTGGCACGGGCTTTGGGATTGTACGAAGACTTGTGGAGCACAACTTTGGAAGGTGGTCGCACAACGGATTCAGTATTAGGCCGTTCAATCTCAAGAGGGCCAGAAAAAAGTGGAGGAGGAGGACCATCAGTGTTCTCCTTCCCCATTTCTGGACGTGAACTAGAATAATATTTCGATCAAGTAGTAATAGAAACGGATGAAGAACCATTTATCATAAGAACCTAAGAACCAAATGGGGTAGAGGAATAAGGTTTCTCTACCGTCTGAGTTTGCTGAGTAGGAAAAGGTTCTTTAAGAACAACCAGAGCTCCTTCAATGCGTTTGAGCAATCGGCTCACTTTGGACCATCGAGGATAGTCTTTGGTGAAGTGCTCTTCATCACAAATTAAACAAGGATACTTCGGTGTGCATTGAGAACTATCAGCAGAAAGAGGCTTCGAATAATCCTGTTTCAGAGTATCATCTTTGGCCTTACCTTTACCCTTCTTCTTAACTTTAGAAGCATTATCCTTAGGATTTTCCTAGACAACATTCACTTCTACGGGTTTTCCAGAATTCAGAATTGGTTGAGAAGCAACATTAGTGGAAGAAGTAGGCTTCTACTTCCCAGAATTCGATGGATACTTCTGAGAAGTCTGAGATACATAACCAATAATACCATCAACAGATGGAGTTGTTGGTGGTTTATAAGTTCTAGGTTGAGGAGCATCAGGCAAGATATCATATAAAACGCCAGATTGAGAGTACACAAGATCGAGGTATTGGGTGTAAGAAATGGCTTATTCCTCAATTACATATGCTCCCATAGCTATGTATTTGGCGATCTGATTGATAAAGGAGGTAGTGAACCAATGAGTTAGAAGCTGATCAGGAATCTCAAATTTGATCATGCGACGATGTCGCCGCCACTCATGAATATGATCCGAGATATGAGTAGCTTGGACCTATTTCAATGAAGTGGGGAGGTGCATCCTAGTCTCATAGTGGACTGGTAACTGGAAATCTGTAAGGAATTGAAATCTTGAAAAACTCCATGAGACAACTCAACGTACCAGTAAGAGTTCGTTTGAAAAGATGGAGCCGAATAGAACCGTCAACCCAAGAGTTAGAGGAACACCACAAGTGGTAAGTCATAACATGTGTTTGGGCGTCTTCGCCAAGTTTACCCTCAAATTTAGGACAATCACCAGGAATCTTGGTCAGAACTGGAGGCCAATACGGATTATGAAGAATAGGATCATTTGTCAACTTTGACACATCAGGTAATTCCATTGTAGCAAGAAACGGTAATTGAGTATTAAAATTCATCGGAGTTCTTTGATAGGAACCAGTGTGTATATTCCACCTAGTCCGAGCGAGATTCTGTCCCCATACATTCTATCCCGAAAGATTTGGATCATAGGGATTGGAAGCAGGATAATTCGGTTGATACTGGGGTTGAGGACTGGGATATTGAGTCAAAGTAGACCATGGAGGTCCTTGCTGAGTAGTATAAGGATTCTATTGTGGAATGTAAGCATTGCTTTGAGGTTGATGATACAAAGGTGGATTTTGAAGGTACGGAATCTGGGGCACACTATATACTAGTTGATATGAAGCTTGAGGGTAGTAAGCACCTTGTGGTTGATCAGGTTGACCTTGTGGAGCAGGTTGAGTAGGTTTTTGAGCAGGTTGAGCAGGCTGTTGAGTAGGGTAAACAGGTAGAACCAGTTGCGGAACCGAAGGAATCTTCTGGTGGGCAAGTTGAAATGGCTGTTGAGCTAGTTGAAATGGCTGCTGAGCTGGTTGAACCGGTTTTTGAAACTATTTTTGGGGACCACCAGGTTGTCGTTGTTGGAAAGGCTGGCATGATGGTTGCAATGGACCAGGTTGACCCAAATAAGGACCATAGGGTTGTCCTAGTTGCACAATATTTGGGCCATACTGAATGTGCGTCTGTGATTGAGGTGCAACAAGTTGTCCCTGTGATGGATAATTTTCCCCCCCAAGACCAAAATATGGTCGTGGTTGATTCAAAGGTTGACCCAAAATATCAGAGGGTTGTCCATGTTGGGCCAAAGGCTGACCTTATGAAGGTTGGCCTTATGGACCATATGGTTGTCCCTGTGGACCAGATCAGGGCCTTGCTGAGCTAAAGGTTGTCCAGATGAGGGTTTTCCTTGCAATCCAGAGGGTTGCGTAGGTAGGGTAGGTGGAAAATGAGTAACAGTCTAATAAGGATCATAAACAACCTAATAAGGATCAATAGGAGGAAAATAGACCGAATTACCATACACATCATAATGGTGTGGATATATATATATATATATATATATATATATACAAGATTACCAACAACATCAAAATTATGGAATCAAGGATTACTAGGAGCTTGAGACTGCTGAGAGCCCTGAGAAATCTGCTACTGAACATCCAACATATATTCTTCAAAATTAAGACTGTCAGAAATCACAGGAGTAGTGGAAACAACACTAGAAGTAGGTGGGGCCTCCGCGACACTAGATTGTGATGTACTAGGACCAGGATTAAGAGGCCATGTTGGATTGAGGAAAATAGACCTGCGAGTGTGAAAATATCCTGACTACTGATGGGTAACAATAGGTGTGGATGAAGCCACATAGACCATTGGTTGAACTGGAATATATGTAATAATAATCGATAAACCAGGTGTTGAAGGCGATAGTCCTAATGAAGGTAAGACTGAACTCTAAGAAGGAGTTATTGTACTGGATTTCATAATGGAGGCAACTCCAGACATAATCTGACTCAAGGACCAATAGCCAGGAGGAAGTGACACCGATGGTGGAGAAGATTGGATAGAGGCACGAGAGAGATCTTCAGGAAAGAGATGATATTCTCCTATGGAAACAGGCATTCCTTCACTGCCAACAGGACTGGAGGAATCCATATCTAAGTCCGTTGTAAGATCTTCAAAAATACTATGGGGACTAGGAGGTACTGTAGTAGCAACAAAAGGTGATCCTAACATAAGAGGAGGAAATTCTCCTTCTTCCCCAAAATAAGACCAAGCACTTGAAGGAGGCCAATTGAACTCAATCGGCTCATCAAGCAGAGATCGAGTAGTAAGGGGTTGGATAGATGGAAGAATAGGCTGCGAGAAATCAATAAACCTAGTGGACTGTGGGGTTTGAAAAGAAATGTCCAGAAAAGAACCACCACTAGGAGGCAGTGAGGACAACGAAACTAGATGTTCTGCCACTTTGATTGTATATCAGAACAGGAAGGAAAAGAGATAACCAATCGAAGGTGCCAAAAAAAGCACCAAGGAAATTAATCAGGCCAAGTAATGAACTTTTAATAAGCGTGTGATTGTAGGTGATTAATTTTATAACAATGAAACCAAAATTCACTGTTTCATGTTTTAAGAGTCGAGAAACAGGCAAAAGATGAATCTAGTCAATTTCAATTTGAGACGAGCGTGAAAGGAAAAGTGCTCAATGATCTCTTCTCTTGTTTAAAGAGTCAATAAAAGATCGAAATGACTACTGAGGAATTCTAAGCAAGAGGGTGTATTAGGTTTCCGTGAACTGCCAGACACACCTTGGTGATCAAATGAAACATAAATTACCAAGGACTTGATGTACATGTAGGTATTCTCCCTGAATGCTGTGTTCAGTGTATCATGGTTACAAGGTGGTAGACTCGGCTTCCTATGGATAAAGGATTGCAACCTAGAGGGGTCTCCCTTTATATACTCAATGGTATGGGGAGCACAAGTTTGTACTAGCGCTGTCTGAAGCCAACAGGTGAGTGACAGCTACTAGGTTTTAAGATGCCAGAACACGTCTCTAGCTTAGACCACTAGAAATGTTGCGTTAGGTTTCAATGTTGCCTTAGGTTCATTGAGTAAATTTTAACGTTAATCTTGGATTATGTTTCAATTTCAAGGCCCTATCGAATTTGGAGCTCAACTTCCTTAATGAAAAATATATGAAAATGAACATCATTTCAGTTCGATGAATGTTAGTTATAAGAAGGATAGAAATCTTACCAACAATAACAAACAAATAAGGTATACAAAGAAAAATTCTAATGCCTCTAATGCAATAAATCAAAAACGAAATTCCTTCCTAGATGACAAAGGCTAGTTATGCAAGGGAATGTTTCAATTTCGATGCAATGAAAGAATGAAAAACATATTTTTTTGATTTTTCAATGAAGAAATCACACAATGTACTAATTCAAATGGAAAAAAAAATAAACACTAGTTTGAGTTTTTCGAATGTAGGGATTTAAAATTGAATGACTCAATTGACACTACAAGAAAAAAGCACATTGGTGAGGGTCATGCTTGTGACGGACCTTTAAGGTCCATCACCAATGTCACATATGGTGACGGTCCTTAAAAAACCGTCACTGTAAGTGTATATAGTGATGGTCCTTTATGGTCCGTCACCAAAGATATTTTCAATGACACTTTTGGTGAGGGTTGTTAAAGGCCCATCACTAATTCTCTCTTTGGTGACACTTCTAGTGACGAACTTTTAATGACCCTCACCAATGCTCTTTTTGTTACTTTTGGTGACGGTCAAAAAATGTTCGTCATCATTGATCATTAAAAAACCGTCACTCTAAGTGTATATAGTGATGGTCCTTTATGGTCCGTCACCAAAGAATTTTTTCAATGACACTTTTGGTGAGGGTCAATAAAGGCCCATCACTAATTCTCTCTTTGGTGACACTTCTTGTGACGAAATTTTAATGACCCTCATCAATGCTCTTTTTGTTACTTTTGGTGATGGTCAAAAAATGCCCGTCATCATTGATCATTCCAATGAGTTTTTGATGATGCTATGTGCCTGTTAATATATTTTTTTTCAAAATTTAATGATTTAATACCATCATTGTGGAGTATTTTTTATAATATGTCCAAGGCCATAGTGGTTAGGGTTAGTCAATTTTTTAGAAGTAATTAGTGTGTATCATTTCCCTCGAGTAAGGACTAGTCGAATAGAGATTTCCTATGAGTCAACACATGATTCATATATATTAAGTTTATTATCTAGCAAATTCCCTTTAGATAAAGTTCCATTATTGTGTGTAGGAAATATATTATTAAATACATAATCAAGCTTTGACAATTCTATTAATGAGAAAGACCTAACAATCCTCACCAATCTAGGCACACCTTAAATTAATGCTTTGGCACATACTAACATTTCTTAGCACCCCACATGTATTGGAACATCTTTTTACCTAGAACATCTTGTGATGACACTGACGCCCAAGAACATGGTGGCATGCGCTAGCACAACATCGAACTCTCCTAGCATGTGTTGGCATGCTGCACATAGTCCCTAGCATGCCCTGGAACACCTTGGTTGAATGCATTGACATACATTAGCACTTGGCACACAATGCCACTTGGCATGTATTGGGACCTATTATTAGTGTGCCTAGTATGCCCCTTTTGAAAAAGATAAAGTCCTGACTTATTAACCCTCTTATTGGTTCTTCCTTTTGTTGCCTTGACATATATTGATATACCCTGGCACCCTGCACCACATCCTTAGCACCTAGCATGTATTGGCATATCTTGGCACTATTAATTGGCACATGATATAATTAGCACACCCTGGAACTCCCAAGCACACTTTGGGAATTATTGACATGCCTTGATATTCCCTAGCATGCCTTACCAATGCTTAGCATACCTTGTCTCCCCCGCAGGACACCCAACACTCATTATGTCCATAGTCTTGTACACGTCTCGTATCATTAACTTCCATGAATTTTTACCAAAGGTTCTCTAATGTTTTTTCCCAGTAATCCTTAGTCATCAACATGCATTATCACTCGTAGCACACCTGTTTCCTAAACACACGTCTCATATTCATTACCTTCCATGAATTTGTACTGAAATTTTTATAATGTTTTTTCCTAATAATCCTTAACACTCATCAACATGCATTATCACTCTCTAGCACACCTTAGCACTCATCGACATTCCCTTCCACTTCATAGCATGCATAACACTAATCCCTGACACATATTGGCGCTTGGCACATGTTGGCACTTGGAAAGTCTTAGCATGTATGGAATACGTTGATATGCCTTGGTATGATTTGACATGGTTTAATATTAAATTTATTTGTGATTATCCATTGTTGGAAATTAGATGAGAAACAACAAAGGAATATAAGGAATACTTCAATTTAAATGCATCAAGATTTAATTTAGTACCTATTAATGCTAGTGTTGTGCAAATATATGCCCCTCTTGGAAAAGATAAATTGATGACTTATTAACCCTCTTATGTGTTCATTTCCTTATAGTTTAACTTTTTTCTCCCTTTTGTTGTCTTGAAAGTCCTTGACACGCATTGACACACCCTTTCACATCTTGGCATGCCTTATCACTTGGCACATCTTAGCATTTTTGACATGCATTCCCACTATCTGGCACATCAAGGGGGTGAAGAGAGATGTAGTCCTAAAGTAGGTCAAGTATGAGGGCCGAGTAAGGGTTGCTAAATGGAGGTCATGATCATCCTCCAAGAGAAAGATCATCATGTGAGGGTTCAGAAGAATGTTGCATACCTTAAGGGTTAGTTTGCGCTAGGAAGTAGGATGGCATATTGTTGGTTCTCTTCTGACAGATCTAGCTTAAGAGACGTTTCTCATGAGAATCTGGGCATGTGATTTCAATGGTGTCTTTGTGTATACACGCATCAAACTGAACAAGAAATTTGCCATGTCAGGCCCATCCTCGGCAACCGTAAAAGGACAAAAAAAATGCACCCACACTAGTGAGGAATTTTGATGCACCAGAAGTGAGGAATGTGGGGCGTCTAATTTATTTTTCCCTTAAATAAATTGGACAATAAATTGTAATCTCATTTCATAACAACTTGTGTCAGTTAATTAAGTCATGATGACCAAGTTAGCTCAAGAAATTTGAGTTGAGGGTCTAATATGAGGCATCTAGAGGGATTCTAATATTTTGGGGTCCAGTTGAAGTTGATGCATTAGTGGGGTGCAAGTGTAATTAACTCAATTAAATGAGTTAAAATCAATTTAACTAGTTCTAACTGAGTGATGAGCTAGTGAGAGGTCCAGCTGGAATTAAATTAGATTTAATTAACAATGAGGATAACAAGTAACCGTATATTCACTATTATTATGCCGCATGGTACACACTCGAGGAATGTTCCGCTTGACATTAAAGGTTAAAGGAACATAACTATCAGCTGTATTCGAGAAAATTAAATGTGAAATTATGAAGTAACGTAACCCGCCATGGATTGCACAATTATCATGTTACCCATTTTCCTAATTAATAAGGAGTTAATTCCCTAGGAATTGCATGAGCAAGGCAGGCTGAAGTAAGGATGAGAATTGGCTAAGTACTAGACCGAGTTTGCCTAGATCAACAGGAGACAATTGACAGAGTGCTGGAGAATCTCATGAGAGATTAAGCATTAATGTATTGTTTCATGATTCCTTGACTTAATACACAATAGAGATAGAGGGGTTTTGAGCAGTTTCTTTCCCCAAATACATCATGTTGTTGTGCGATTGATAATTTATTTCTCTTACTTATATGTGATTGCGCGATCGTGTTTTGTTTCCGCAAATTGTAGGAAGGATTCAATATATTGTTTTAGTAGATTACAAGATTAGATTGAATCTCGTTGGTTAGATTTTCTACATGGTATCAAAGTAGGAATTTTTTGGGTGGCGAGTTTGCAGAGAATATTTGAATATTTTGGTGTAAAATTTTCAAAAACAAATAGAATATTTGGATTCCTTGCGAAATATACCCAAAAAAAAAAAAAAAAAAACATCGGTCAAATCGGAGCTCGGATGAGGGAGATATCATCGATTTAAAATCAACTCTTTTTTAGAAACTTTTTGTAATGTTGGGACAATTACACTGTGTGCAAGTCAAGAACCTATTTGTAATTGAGGTACCAGATGCATGCAAATATTTGAGGAGAAAGGCAAAAGTTAGAGACTTGGTGGTTTAAAGGGAGCATAAATTGCCTCTCAACATGCATCCTCATGAGAAGCAGTCTCAAAAGGTTGTGGAGTAGCTGCCACAATTGGAGAAGCAGAGAGGAGACTGAGTGGAAGCATCCACTCAAGAAGAGACCTCCATGAGGGGGAAATTTTGAGCTAGATGGGAAGAGGGAGTAGCCATACCTCGAGGTGTAAGGTGGGGTGATTGTGTAGACATAATCCCAAGATAAGAAATTTGGGCAAGGTCCATTAAGATGGTGTGTCTCATGGATAGAACCTGGCTACGAGGATCCCATAGTACAATATTAGTAGGAAGGATCAGTTAGATTTATGTAGTTATATGTCAGCAAGACAAAAATCAGAGTGATAGATGTCAAATACTGGATCACAAATCAGAGCTAGCAATAGTTCAAAGGGCACGGATGCAGATGTCAGCAGCAGCGCAGAGAATCCAGTACTAGACAGGTGCAGTAGCTAGCAGCAGTCAGAAGACTCTGATGACAGATGCATTATACCTATGTTGTTCCTGAGTTCATGGATTTTAGTGCAAACAACACTGAGAAGTGGTACAAAACATTCAAATTACCCCAATGGGATAGATTGAATTCTTTTGAGAGGGAGTGTTGAAATTTGCAACAAGAAACAGTGAAATTGGAAACTATAAAGGACAAAAAAAATGCACCCACACTGGTGAGGAATTTTGATGTACCAGGAGTGAGGAATGTGAGGCGTCTAATTTATTTTTCCCTTGAATAAATTGGACAATAAATTGTACTTTCGTCTCATAACAACTTTTGTCAGTTAACTAAGTCATGATGATTGAGTTAGCTCAAGAAGTTTGATTTAAGGTGATCGCGGTGGATATTGGTGGCCACCCGCCTATTCCACTTGGGCCCTCACCATTGTCTCTTTCAGTGTTTCAGTTTCCTTAATTATAGCACAATTTACTATTTTTGTCAGTTTTTCGGGTCTTGAACTTCTGGAGTTGTTTTGATGCCCCAAACGACGTTTGTTTTGGGCATGAAAGGTTTAGAGATTTCATAGAAATCGCATTAGTAGTTGTAGTCGTTAGAGAGATCTTTCTAACGAGGTATCATGTGTGTCATACAAAGATCATATGACCAAGTTATGACCTCGGAAAGTTGGCTGTCCAACTAACCCCAACGGGGCCCATAAACTCTTGGTGTTACATATCCTCGGGTAAGGGTTTTGGTTGTTTAGGGTTATATCTTATTTTTAAATAATAAAAAATACCCTTCATCCTTATTGTAACACTGTTCAGAGGAACATAAATATCAGTTGTATTTATAGAAAATTTCCAATGTGCAATTATAAAGTCATTGGGATGCCATGATGGATTGCACAATGAAGGAAGGTTGATTTTCCTAATTAATATGGAGATAATTCCATAAGAATTGTGTGAGCAAGGCAGGCTGAGAATTGGCTAAGTATTAGAGCGATTTTTCTAGATCAGCAGGAGACAATTGGCAGAGTGCTGGAGAATCTCAAGAGAGATTAAGCATTGTATTGTTTCATGATTCCTTGACTTAATACAAAATAGAGATAAAGGGTTTTTATCAGTTGCTTCCCCCAGATACATCTTGTGTTGTGCGATTGATAACTTGTTTCTCTTACTTATATGTGATTGTGCGATCGTGTGTTATCCAAAATTCATCCAAATATGTGATTTGTGCCTTAGGAAATGTGAATTAAGGTACCCTCGGTGGAAAAACATGCATAAATATTTGTTGCTAAGTGCCTTAAATGTGAGATGTTTCCACTTGTCAATTGTGCCTCTTGTTGATGATGAAACCGACACCCTAGTTTTGTAAGGATCACTAAGTGTCATTTTGCGTCAACCCAAGGTCGTTTCCATTGTCACCTTAGCAATGAATCCTCTCACTTTAGATTAATTATTGAATCTTAGGGGTGTCCCAAAGCACAAATTTATGGGGGATTCTTTTATGTGACTAGATCACTAGCTAGCATTGAAAACCATCTTTACATTGTATGGTTCAACATCTTGATGATTCTTGTCCTATTGACCACAAATTTTGTATTCATTATTGCTTTCATCGCAACACCTACAATAGATATTGATGGTGTTCATAAGCCTATTTCTAGTTGTGATAAGTGGATTAGGGGATCCCTTATCACAACCCACCCTAATCCACTTATCACAACCCATTACCCCTAATGTGTTTACTCTATGAGCCAAGTGAGACCAAGGGTGTACTTGTAGGGGCATTGAGACCAAATTTGGGGGTTCATAACATTAGGAAAAGTGGAATGACATAACCAAAAATTTTCTAGGGGGGGGGGGGTATCTTGTGGTGTATTGAACGGGCCAAGGGGACACAAGGGTAGCATGTATGTGTAGAAGTCAGAGATGCAAGCATGGTTTACTAAGATCTATAATCCTAGCATTAGAGAATGAGAAAGGGGCTTAACACCTAATTTCATAGGGCCTAGGGGACCTGGAGGGAAGACAACGAGAGAAATTTATATGGGAACCCAAAATAGTGGTGATAATGGGATTATGAGTCCAGTTATCATGAAAAATATAAGCCCTTAACCCATAACCACTAAATTCCCTATCCCCTTAACCCCCAATCCATATTCCCTTAACCCCTGCACTCATAAATCATAACCCATAAACCCCTTCATTCATTAAATCTTATGACATAAAACCCTAACCTATATTAATCCATGAGCCTCCTAAGCCATAAATCCTTATCGTCTTAACCTGTGACCCTTAACCCCTAAACACCTTAACTACTAACCCCTTAACCACTAAAACCTAAATCTCCTAAATATTGAGTCCTTAACCGCTAAATCCTCTGACCCTAAATCCCTTTGTCCCTTAACGCTTGACCCTTGAAGCCCTTCACCACTAAGTATCCAAGGCCGAAAACAACACCCCAAACTAGCAAATTGACCTCCTAGGAGAATCCTTCATCTCTAATTGAGCGTATTAGAAAAATTAATTGATTCTTAGAGAACTAGGTACTGGTTACGAGGATATGTGTTTGTGGGTAATGCCATTATTATCATGTATACCAAATGTAGACAATTGGATAATTTGCAAAGCCTCGATTTGAATTACTCACAATATTTACACTTCATCACGTTGACCTGGATCTGTAGTACTTTCAAGGAGTTAAATGAAAAGGAGCAAGTTCCCCATTATCATGAAGGAGCCGAAAGAGTTTTAAAGAAGCAGTAGGGTTAAGGAGATAAGAGCAAGATAATAATTGCTGACACAAAACCTTTTTTTTCAATTTTAAATGCAATATTAAAAAAAAGTGGAATGACATAACCAAAAAATTTTCTAGGGGGGAGGGGGTATCTTATGGTGTCTTGAACGGGCCAAGGGGACACAAGGGTAGCATGTATGTGTAGAATTCAGAGGTGAAAGCATGGTTTACTAAGATCTATAATCCTAGCATTAGAGAATGAGAAGGGGGCTTAGGACCTAATTTCATAGGGCCTAGGGGACCTAGAGGGAAGGCAGCGAGAGCAATTGATAGGGGAACCCAAAATAGTGGTGATAAGGGGATTAGGAGTCCAATTATCAGGAAAACATAAGCCCTTAAACCATAACCACTAAATTCCCTATCCCCTTAACCCCCAATCCATATTCCCTTAACCCCTGCACTCATAAATCATAACCCATAAACCCCTTCATTCATTAAATCTTATGACATTAATCCCTAACCTATATTAATCCATGAACCTTCTAAGCCATAAATCCTTATCCTCTTAACCTGTGACCCTTAACCCTTAAACACCTTAACTACTAACCCCTTAACCACTAAAACCTAAATCTCCTAAATATTGAGTCCTTAACCGCTAAATCCTCTATTCCTAATTCCCTTTGGCCCTTAATGCTTGACCCTTGAAGCCCTTAACCACTAAGTATCCAAGGCTGAAAACAACACCCCAAACCATAAAATTGACCTCCTAGGAGAATCCTTCATCTCTAATTGAGCATATTAGAAACATTAATTGATTCTTAGAGAAATAGGTACTGGTTACGAGGATATGTGTTTGTGGGTAATGCCATTATTATCATGTATACCAAATGTAGACAATTGGATAATTTGCAAAGCCTCGATTTGAATTACTCACAATATTTACACTTCATCACGTTGAGATGGAGCTTGTAGTGTTCTCTCACGTAAGGAGTTTTAAATGAAAAGGAGCAAGCTCCCATTACAGGGAGGGTTTAAAGAGTTTAAAGAAGTAGTAGGGTTAAGGAGATAAGAGCAAGACACGTCCCATTACGAAAACCTTTTTCTCCAATTAGGGTCATAACATTAAAAAAATTGGAATGACATAACCAAAAAGTTTCTAGGGGGGGAGGGGGTATCTTATGGTGTCTTGAACGTGCCAAGGGGACACAAGGGTAGCATGTATGTGTAGAAGTCAGAGGTGAAAGCATGGTTTAATAAGATCTATAATCCTAGCATTATAGAATGAGAAGGGGGCTTAGGACCTAATTTCATAGGGCTTAGGGGACCTAGAGGGAAGGAAGTGAGAGCAATTGATAGGGGAACCCCAAATAGTGGTGATAAGGGGATTAGGAGTCCAATTATCACAAAACATAAGCCCTTAACCCATAACCACTAAATTCCCTATCCCCTTAACCCCCAATCCATATTTCCTTAACCCCTGCACTCATAAATCATAACCCATAAACCCCTTCATTCATTAAATCTTATGACATTAACCCCTAACCTATATTAATCCATGAACCTCCTAAGCCATAAATCCTTATCCTCTTAACCTGTGACCCTTAACCCCTAAACACCTTAACTACTAACCCCTTAACCACTAACACCTAAATCTCCTAAATATTGAGTCCTTAACCGCTAAATCCTCTGACCCTAAATCCCTTTGGCCCTTAACGCTTGACCCTTGAAGCCCTTAACCACTAAGTATCCAAGGCCGAAAACAACACCCCAAACCAGCAAATTGACCTCCTAGGAGAATCCTTGATCTCTAATTGAGCATATTAGAAACATTACTTGATTCTTAGAGAACTAGGTATTGGTTACGAGGATATGTGTTTGTGGGTAATGCCATTATTATCATGTATACCAAATGTAGATAGTTGGATAATTTGCAAAGCCTTGATTTGAATTACTCACAATATCTACACTTCATCATGTTGAGATGGAGCTTGTAGTGTTCTCTCACATAAGGAGTTGTAAATGAAAAGGAGCAAGCTCCCATTACAGGGAGGGTTTAAAGAGTTTAAAGAAGAGCAAGGTTAAGGAGATAAGAGCGAAAGCGCAGTCCCGGTTACTTAAAACCTTTTTTCCAAAATTTCCTACTATGTTTATGGCATACTTTTTCCCTGTCCTATTGACCACAAATTTTGTATTCATTATTGCTTTCATCACAACACCTACAATAGATATTGATGGTGTTCATAAGCCTATTTCTAGTTGTGATAAGTGGATTAGGGGCTCCCTTATCACAACCCATAACCCCTAATACATATACTCCCTTAGCCAAGGGGGCCCAAGGGTGTACTTGTAAGGGCATTGAGACCAAATTTGGGGGGTCATAACATTAGGAAAATTGGAATGACATAACCAAAAATTTTCTTTGGGGGGGGTGGGGGGGTATCTTATGGTGCCTTGAACGGTCCAAGGGGACACAAGGGTAGCATGTATGTGTAGAATTCAGAGGTGCAAGCATGGTTTACTAAGATCTATAATCCTAGCATTAGAGAATGAGAAGGGGGCTTAGGACCTAATTTCATAGGGCCTAGGGGACCTAGAGGGAAGGCAACAAGAGAAATTGATAGGGGAACCCAAAATAATGGTGATAAGGGGATTAGGAGTCAAATTATCACAACACATAAGTCATTAACCCATAACCACTAAATTCCCTATCCCCTTAACCCCCAATCCATATTCTATTAACCCCTGCACTCATAAATCATAACCCATAAACCCCTTCATTCATTAAATCTTATGACATTAACCCCTAACCTATATTAATCCATGAACCTCCTAAGCCATAAATCCTTATCTTCTTAACCTGTGACCCTTAACCCCTAACCCTTCACCCCTAAACACCTTAACTACTAATCCCTTAACCATCAAAAGTACAACACCCAAACCAGTAAATTGACCTCCTAGGAGAATCCTTCATCTCTAACTGAGCATATTAGAAACATTAATTGATTCTTAGAGAACTAGGTACTCGTTACGAGCATATGTGTTTGTGGGTAATTCCATTATTATCATGTATACCAAATGTAGACAATTGGATAATTTGCGAAGCCTCGTTTTGAATTATTCACAATATCTACACTTCATCATGTTGAGATGGAGCTTGTAGTGTTCTCTCACATAAAGAGTTGTAAATGAAAAGGAGCAAGCTCCCATTAGAGGGCTTCTCTGTGTGGGAGTGTTGGAGGAAAAGTGTTTTCTAGTATTCCATAAAGGTTTTTCACAAATTTTGTCATAGTTGGGTGTGATCGCAGAGGTCCCATTGAGGAAACCAAAGAGACAAAAGCGATTGCAGATTTGTCATGAGGAGGCTACGCATCATTTTGAGGAGCAGCAGGGGGTGGTTCCCTATCGGGATTGAATTCTGGGGGGCCATGGTGGTGGAGGGCCAAGTCAAAATTTCAAACACCAGCCTAGATCAAGCAGCACACACAAGCTCCCATGTAAAAACTATATTTCCTAATATAGTTTTTATTGATGCTCTAATTAAACTAACATTAAACTAACATTATTACTTTATGGGTCTTCAACATCATTAAATATTAAATATAACTTCTATTTGAGATGAACTCCTGTTCTTGAAATAAAAATAAAACTTAATGAAAACCAAAGCCACCTTAGCAATTGCTTTATAATTTTTTACTACCTATTAAAATATAATTTGGCCACTAGTCTGAACTCTAAATGGACCTATTAAAATTTACTTCTAGATGTGAAATGACCTCCTTTGCTCAAATAAAAATACTAGATGACCTCATTTTGCTTAAATAAAATTAGAACTTTATGAAAATCAAAATGACTATAGCAATTTCTTTATAAGATTTTGGTACCTCTTAAAATTTAATTTCAAGCGGCTTCTTAAAATTTAATTTTGGGTGGCTATTCTCCCTTGGCCAGGTTCGGGAAAGAGCTCGGTGATCTTTAACAATCTTTATGATTTCGGCGCAAATTCCATACCCTTCTATTCTTCGCTACACTTTGGATTCAACTGTATTTTTAACATGATTTTATTATATCAGATTTGGTTTAGCTTTTTTTCCAGCTTTAATTGAGATATCCTTCTCCTGATTTGGGGGTTTCCCTGCAATTCGGAGCAGAAAACATGTGGTCCATTGCCAGTATATGGAGATAAAATTGCAACCTTCGAGAACTCAGAGAGGGAGAGTGTGTGTTGATAAGTTCGAAAGGTATTTTCATGATATCTATGATTTTTATTGTTAAAATTTCACTAGATTTAAACTTGTATACATAATTATGTAGAAGGCAGTGGTAGGGTTGACAAGATTTTATAAAATCAATCATATTTTTTTTCGTGCTTAGCAAGACCAGGCACTCCTTAGAGCTGCTCCCATACACTGATTGTCCCTTACTTTTGTTGTAGGAATTAGTCCTTACGGCCCCTCCAGCAAGCCTAATACAGACATGCGTTATCCCTGTAATAACTACAGTGCCTGAGACTTTCTTAAACAATAAATATGCCACCCCTTTTGGTACCAAAACAACCCTATTATAAATGTATTTATGCAGCTACTCCTCGGCCCTGTTATATCTTCTAATCAGACCTCAAAACAATCATTTCAGGCTTCAGTCTTCTCTTCTTCAAGCTATGGCTTACATTAGAAGGTGTTTTACTCCTAATTTTTTTCGCTTGGATGTTAAATTAGCCTCCCTCACCTTCTATTTATATGCAATATAAGGGCTTCATTTGGGTTTCCACATTGGATTTACAAGTTGTCACATGGCTTATTAACATCAAGCCGACCTAGACTCTTCTTTAGCTGAACCTTTTGCTCCTTGATCTAGACACCCACAACTCCCTCTAACTTGCTTCATTGAGCACACTCTGATTCACTATCCCTTAAAGTAGCTTAAGGGATAGGCTACTCGTGTCCAATCTCAACACATCCCACTTAAAAAGTTACCAAGACAAAGCTCATCACATCCAACTGTGGTCATAAAACAACTAAGCAACATAATTTACATCTTGACATTCCATAACACCTGACATGTCTCAAATGCCTTAGCACTATGTGGCATGTGTTAACATCCCCTACAATCTTAGGCATGATTTTACACTCCCTAACACACCCTAGCACTTCCTAACACACCTTGGTTGCAAAGGCGAGAAGGATCTTGTTAGAGGGAGTTCAAGGCCATAGTGTCTCAAGCTTCCACAAGAAGGTGAAACCATTGCAATGTGGAAGGCCTTGACAGATCTGTACCTGAATAGCAGTGACCACAAGAAGTTGGTGTTGAAAGACAAGCTCAGGAAGATCAAAATGGAGAAGGGCGACACGATCCAAAAATACTTGACCAAGTTCACTCAATGTCAAGATGAGCTTGGAAGTGTTGGGATCTATGTTGCCTCAGATGATTTGGTGAGCCTAGCTCTTATAGGACTTCCCAAGAGGTGGCATATATCCTAGGAATCTATTAATAGGAGGGATAAGCTTCTAGATTGGGAGCGACTATGGTCTGATTTTGCAGTACAAGAAGAAATTCGACGGAGCACTAGAGATGGATCCTCATCAAAGGCTTATGATGAGGAGAACTGTACCTTTGCTGGCAAGGCGAAGAAAGGAAAAGGGAAGCCATCTCATTCCAATTCCAAGACCAACAAGGTAGGAAAGAAGTGAGACTTGTCAAAGGTGAAATCTTTCAACTGTCATGAGCATGGACATTATGACACAAACTGTCCACATAAGAAGAACAACAAGAATGAATGTTAGTTAATGAATAGTGAGCAAAGAGTTGCACTCAGAAATGCATTGAGCATAGAAGCAACAGAAAAATTAGCTAAGAGTCTTCATATGAATCTAGGGCACTTTAAGGCATGCAAGAGAACCTTCCTTAACATTGTATTGTCATTAATCCATTTTTGTAATTATACATTATGTTGTAAGCCCTAAAGAATGAAGGTGCATTGAATTTGGGAAGGAGGTGCGTTGGAACCCAAGTAGATAGATAAATAAATGTTCAATTGGGAGGCAAGGCCTAGAACCATACCATCCCCATCCTCAAAATGATCAATATTGTTAGACAAAAATGACTAAAATTGGTGTACAGGTGACTCAATTTATAAGGATAAATTTTATACATGAGGTTGGAAAACATTAAAAAAAAATTGAATCAAGAGCGAAAGGGAAAATATATCAAGGGGGCACAAATATTAAGAGCCTATGTCAATGAAAGTCAAACCAATGGCCAAATTATTTTTCCTTGATACCATCTCTTAAGAAAATGAAACTACATATAAACACATATGTCAAACGGAATACTCCAATACCTACCATAATTAGTTGCATGTTGTTCAAAATATTGAATGAATGACATGCAAATTCTAATTTTGTTTTAAAGTGTCGCACTTTTCGAGGAAAGTACACAAATGTTGAAGGTATATCATATGTGCTTCTTTGTATTTGGAAATAAAGCTAATTTATGGGATAATTGTACAAGTTGGGATGTCAAAGATAAAAACTCACACTTGTGAAACCAACCTTTAAGGAGTACGATAATCAATGCATGTAGCCTAGTTTTAGAGAATCACATGGGCTAACGAATAGGCTAGGTATGATACTAGATCTATCTCATTCTAAACAAGGTATTAAGGATAAGAAAATATGAGTAATCAACCTAGATATGGAATGGAGATAGAGAATTTCATGGGATTTAGGCTAAGTTTCTAAGGCTCATCATCATAACTATATCTTCGATAAAAAGGTTTGTATCAGCCCACAACCAATAATCTAAACTTCCTTTAAGAGTTATAATAAACCCCTTAATTATGAGGAATCATATAATGTATTTTTCTAGGGGTTGATTCATGTGTTGGATTCATATTTCCTAGAGGTTCCTACATGATAAATAAGCTATGAATATATAAGAGGCATATAGTAAAGCATGGAATGAGGGAATTTGTGTGCCAATCCTAGCATTTAAGCATAAAATTGATATTAAATTGAGTATAAAAGAGGCCTCTAATGAAGTGTGTACTGAAAATTGGTTAATGAAAGGTGTTGGAGTTTCATTCCTAGCCTAGATAGTTCTCAACAATAAAATGATTTTACATTTAATAAAAATTCTAGATTTTTACAACTTGGTTTGAACATCATTTGTAGTTTGCTTACACAGGTGGAATTTTACAACATTAAAAATAAATGTTTCATTCAAAAGATTCCTTGCTACCATAACCATTTCATCCCCCAAAATTAGGGTTTACTCTCTCATTTTCCTCAGCAAAATACAATCTCAAGTCTTCATTCTAATAAAGACAAACAAATAGTGTGCATAATTGTTAGTCTCCAGCTCTCCCTTTCTCTCCATCTCGCTCTCTCCCTCCCTCCCTTTCTTTCCTTCTCCCTACCTCCCTCTCCATATCTCCCTCCACTTCTCGCTCTCTGTCCTCAATGGAAAAACTAGATCCAAACCCCAAGAATTGGATACCCAAATATTTATGGCTTTGCATCCAACTAGTAAACCCTAAAACCTTCCATTAGCATCCAAGGAAATGAAACTCCACCCCTTTAGTTGGGATTTTAGACAACTGGCAACATAAACACCATCTCCTAACAATTGTCACCAACGACATGGAGGATGTTTTGCAGAGAGGAGTTGCACCATATAGCTTTTCCTCGGTGCCCAAAATATCCAATCTAGAACCCTTTTCTAACCTAATATGTCCTTGCCTCTTCATGGATAGTCCTACGCAAAAAGTGGAAGATTATAGTTTTTAGCCAGGTGCCCATACATATGGCCCTGCCTACACCTAAAATGTATTCCTTCATAATCCAATATCTGAATACACTACACCCCAATCCCGATATCCATGCCTTCTGTTGGCCTGTGACCACACACAAAGTGGAGAAGGAGAAAGGAAGGGAAATCCTAACTATCAAAGTGTTTAAAATGAATCTATCTGCCTTTTAATTTAGTTGAAAGAGGAAAGTGTCATTGATTAATTGTGATGGTGAGCAAAATCCATACTTCCCTCATTCATTCCATCTACCCCTTCCTACCCTGCCTGTCTCTTGTGGGTTCCTTCTCCATTCTCTCTCAACGCCTCTGCATATTTTTTAGGTTTTTGCTCACTGTTTTATACTTGGCCCATTTTAAATCCATCAAGCCACATAGCCTCCTGAACACTCTCATGAATATAGGAAATTCACATGAATCAGGCTCAAATGGTCTTCTCCATCCTTGAATCACCAAAACCATTATTCTCTTGACCCATTTTCTGTTAGAGGCATTCATATAGTTGTCCATATTTAACCTCTGATCTTAACATGTCCTAGGCACTAGTATTTTGCAACTCAAGGCTGTCTCTAGGAGCTACAACACCTTCTATGAGCCCTTATCTGCGGTCCATATTAACCAAAATATGGGTGTATGTCTTAATCCCCATCTCTAAATATGTAGATTCATGGGCTAGATAAGATCCCAATGAGTTACCTATATATTTGAAAATTAGGGTGTCCCGATAGTTAGGAGGGAGACTTGGAAGATGAAGCTGGATTGGGGCCATATCTAGTTTCTCCTACTTTGCATCGAAGAGGGACATCTAGAAATTGACAACGTAGGATATGAATCAGTTTTCTAAACCATTTGTTGTACCTCTCGGGTGTTTGCTACATCTTTGAAGCACAAATGAATCCAACCTTGGGCTAATAGCGACACCTCTGGAGGAAATTTTACAATAGGTAAGATTTCCTTGTCCGCCCACACATTTAGGGTTGAGGACCTGAATTTTCAACCCCTTACTTACCTCGCCAAGTATTTTTGGGACATTTCCTCAGTCTTTTGAATGGTGACGTTGACTCCCAAAAATAGAGAATGAAGGAATTTGTTCTTCTTCTTTACACTACAATGGATTTTCCACTTCCTTGCTTTCTCAGATTCATTTTGAATCATAACTCGTTCTTATTCACAAGGGTGTTTCTCCCTGAAAACCACAAGACCATTTATGATGTTAGTTTGACCTTCTTCCGTTGTCGAGGCAAGGCTCTCCTTCACTAGTTCGCCGAAGGAGGGCGAGGCTTATGGCACTTGAGATGAAGGATATACAAGAAAACTATCCAGAGAGGCTTCTGAGAGTGAAGAACCCCCACTGTGTTCAAAAAATTCAGAAAACCCTAAGGAAGTAGTAACACATTGTATGTCTTCCTCCATTATTTAGGACAATAGGGAAACTAAAATTAGAGAGAAACACCCCAAGAAGAGTTCTCTAGCCCCTAACAAACATCCTTAGGCCCTGGGCTAGCTGAAACTAAAGGACCCAAATAGTGCATGGCTAGAGCAGGGGTTAGGGCCTTCGAACCGCTAGACAATTGCCTATTGAATTCTTAACTTTGCTTTCTAAAGATCTGGTAGGCCCAGAAACTGCAGTATGGTGACCTTCTAAGTTGACTTTGGAATGCTAATGGATAAAATCCTTGGGACTAGACCAAATTTGTTGAAAACCCCCCCTCCTCTAGTTCATAATCCACCAACTTCTCCTCCTCCTCCATGTGGGTCCAATAGTAAGCAGTCAAAATCTCATCTAAAAAACATATTTGATGAATAATTGCGTGTCTTCAAAGGGTTTATCATGGCCACCATCTTTGTATAAAATATATATCATGTGGATAAAAAACTCATGGTTACCATTTAATCTTATTTTGCATTTTGACAAGGATATCAGAGATCACATTGTCTAGATCCTGTTCACTCTTTGTCAAAACTACGATCCTTTCTCCGCCTGCAATTTTTCCGTGGGCCTCTAGGGTTTCTCCAGTGTTGAATTCTTCTCCTATGGTCAAAACGTTGTAATGTTATCTTTAACAGTTAGAGTTTGTCAAAATAAAATAAAAATTAAAAACATAAAATTAATAATTAACCCAATCTAGATATATTTTAACTCTAGATCTACCAAGGTCGAGAGAGAGGAATTAAATCTCTTGAAATGCAAAACTCCTTAGATTTGATTTCTATAGACATTTGATAGACTGGAAGTTAAGATGAATCTAGATTAATCATATACAATGAAAAAAATAAAATAACATAAAAAATATAGAGTGATTTGAAAACCCAGCATAGCATCCACCTTTGTTTTGAAAAATATTAAAATATTTACCATATTTGAATAAAGTTTAATAAATTTAAATATTTATTATATTAGAATAAATTTTTTGGTTTTTTAAAAAGTTTTTACCCTTTCGATTAAAATTCTTTGACTCATCCGAAAATAATTTTCCCACTCCATTTAAATTTCAATAAATTTGAAGAGGGTATTGTCGTGGAGTATTGGCGGGCAAACAAAAGACATAACATTCTGTTACCAACCAAAACAGTAGAGCACAGCTAGAGCTACAAGAGGGGAACTTGAAAACCCTCTCATCGATATTGAATGCATTGAAGAGTTCGACTCGAGCACGATTATTCAGTTTCAAGAAGAAGAAGGCCACCCTCCTCCTCCATCTGTTGAGAGGTCTATGAGAAGGTAAGAGTTTAAACAATTATTGCATGTATAATGTAGATTTTGTGCCATGAAAATCATAAATTAGGCCTTCATCTGTGCACTCTTGCAAGACAGGGAAAACTCCACAAGAAATGTTCGTAAATGCCGACTACTCCTGAATTTGAGCTTGGGAACCCCTATAGCAGCAAAGTCTCTAGTTCTGGTTCTTATCACTTCTTCCACATCACCATTTTCTTGAGCTCTTAAACCTTCAATTCCACCTTTGATATCCCTAATTTTCTCACAAAATCAACAACACTCTCAATAGTGGCTACACCCTGCTGCAAGACTAACTGCAAACACTGTTGCTTAACAATGTTAGTGAACTCCATATCAAAGTTTATCCGTGCACCATGCACCTCCAGTTATCTCCTTTGAAGGTGTCAATTCTGCTAGCATATACACCTTCATTTCTTGGTTAGAAACACACTTCACCCCTTTTATTAAGTCACGAGCTTCTAGATTTTTCAATTCTTTGTTAACCTATGGTTGCTGTAATTTTTTTTTCCCTTTTCATATTTTTTTTCCATATACCCATATTTCCAACAATTTTTATGACTTGATATATGAGCATATCTTTAGATGAGAGGCCCTTAAACCTTGCAAATTTTTCTTTTGCCTGTTGCTTGTAAACTGTGAAATCACCCTGCTTGAAAACCTGGAGTTGATGATTTTGAAGCAGGGAATTGAGTGCCCGAGCTCTAGCATTGAGATCAACATCTTTAAGATTTTCCTCCATGATTTTATCTGTCAATCCATCAGAGAAAGTAGTGAAAAGATCCAATATTCTATTGATGCTAGTAGCCATTTGTGAAGCTGATGCTGCCATCTCCAAGATCTTCAAAACTATAACGGGCTTCGAACCCTAGAATAGTATGTGCGTTTTTAGTGTCTGATTATCCCGATAACCCCATTTACAGTATGGGTTTCGAACCCTAGCCACAGTATGTGCAATGCATGCCCTCAAGCAGAAACAAAAAACGTATGTATATATGCTCTGCATTTTGAACATTTGTGTGGGTATTACTATGTTTTGATCACAGAAAACAAAATTATGCACAACTGAATTTTGATAATTTGGATACTAGATGTAGAATTGAATGGTGCCTGAAGCGTTGTCTGGTGGGGGACAATTTCTAACCAGTGGATTCAGTTTCAAACTGCTTTATGAGTAGGCCTCACTTATTTTCGTCTCAATCATATCAATTTCATTTTCCAACATATATTATTCGCACTTACTCATGCAACCTGTTGTGCATAGGGTTTCCATGTTTCATTTTCTAGTTGTCACTATAGAGGCAGCCATGCCCTCCTTTTTCCAAGCATATCTAGCTGTAAATTTTTTCCCTGTTGTTTACAAAAGGGGCAGGTAGGTGTCATTTATTCGACTCGTTATCATCTCTACTTGCAATTTAATTCAATGATATCCAACATCCCATAGATTTAATGTCTTAGCTTCCTATGATCTATCATAGCCTAGATTCTCATACTTTGTTTTTAGAGCCAAACATTTTGCAAAGATTCAACTTCTGGTGATCATCATGAAACCTTATTTAGAGATTCTGATGCGCTCTTCTGATTTCGAGTTTGCATTCTTGAATTTGAAGTGTGCTTTGAATTTTTTTTAATTGTTCCTTCACATGAATTGTATTCAATTTCTTATTGTCTGTCCAAACACGGAAGAGCTCTAGATAAAAATATGGTGATGCATGTTGTATTCGGTGCTGCTTTCTAACTTGTAATCCAAGGGACTTAATGCGATAATCCATTGTATCTAGGAACATGGATATATGCTTCTGTCACCAATGATTGCTTCAACTTACTGTTATTATTTTTGGCACTATGAATGGAACATTTCCAGATGCTTACTTTGAGATTTCTTATGCCTGCCATGTGATACTGATTTGTTTGTCCATTTTTGTCTGGGCCAGGATTATTTGGCAAATGCATCAACTGTTGACATTGGATATATTGTACTTTTAGAAAATACACTTGTGGAGAGGGACCGAAGGTATGTTTTTTCTCCTTCTAATTCTTGTTTTAGCTTGATTCATATCCTTACCACATGAATAAACTAAGTGGTATTTTAATGAATAGTTGTTTGTGTTTGTACTGAAAGATGTGAGATGCTCTACATCCTGCTTGGGGTGGGTGAGCATGTCAATACTTTATTTGCATGCAATTGCATTTAATCTATACTATGTGTTAGGTGCATCGAATATAATATCCCAGATCCATCTAATTCTGGTTTCGATAGGGTCAATATTGCATATCTTGAGTTTAGAGAAATGATTGATGTATTGAATATTGAAATTTGAGATATTCAACCCTGAGCTTTGGAACATTGATGTGCATATCGGACACAATTTTAGATGTGTCTGTGCTAGTGTATATTGATTTACATTTGATATTAGTGTGAGTAATATCATTTTTTGTGGATTTGAATTTGTTCAGTTTGAAGGCTTTGCAGGTTTTTGTCATTTGGTTCAGAAATGCAAGTGTGCATTTTGATATGCAGTTTCGTCTTGCTTTGTATCTTTGTTACTCTTTGGTGTTATTTATCTCTGGGAACTTGGAAGCATAGAGAATGAATGGAGTTAATGCATTCCATTGGGTTCTTAGTCCATTTCTGATTTGTACATTGTCGTGGATGTTCCACCGGATCTTCATAACAAATTTTATAATATTATACAGTCTTTTACTAGCACTATTCTACTCAAGATTGCAGACTTCATATCATTAGATTTAACAGAGAAATTACTGAGAATCAACTAAAAGTGAAATGAAGGAAACAAACAATTACACACCATCCACACATTGAATACAAGATATACCCTAGGAAAACCCAATACAGGATGAACCCAACTAGGAGAGGCCTATGCTTTGCTCTTTTCTTCTGTGGATGAAAAGTGAATACAAAAAAATGGGTACTCACACTGGAAAAATGTGGATGCTACATGATTTCCTTCTTCCTCTGTCATGTTTCAATCCCATAACTATGAACATAATATTGAAACATAACAATGAAATAGATATAAATGCAGAGAACATAGAGAAACACAACTTGACTCGTTTGTAGAGAGTTGAATAAGTTACATGGTCACTAGGTGTTGTGGTTTGTCTCATGAGGATCACTTTTTCTTTTGTTTCTGTTACACCATTTTTTGGTCATCTCACCTTTTATTATTAGATGGACCCAAGTACACCATGTAAGACCAGTTTTACCCCAAGTAAAACTGCTTTCACTATGTTAATTAAGGAAACCCCAAAAGGAATAATTAATTAAACCACAATTTAATTATTATTCCCAGTCATGTTTAACCCTAAAACAAAGAAATTAATGAGATACACCCATAGTTATCTTATTATTTTCTAGGAATAATTATTTAAATAATATTCCTTGTTAAATATGACCAAATCAACCACTATTAATTAAATAAATCATTATTTATTTGATTATATCTCAACCACTTCCTTAAAAGAATAAATAAATCATTTATTTATTTATTCTTCACTAATCAAGGGATTTTGACCCAAGTCAAAGTCCCTTTCCCTCCAACAAATAATAATAAAATATTCCATAGAGGTGGATCTAGATTTGGCTAACATTATTTTAATCATGCACCAAGATCTAGAATGACCCAATATTTTGTTATAAATAGGAGGGTTTTCCCCTTCATTCTTCACCTTTTGTTGCATATTAGATCACTCTCGATCTATACACTTGGTCTCATTTCTGCCATTTTGCTCCCATTGAGCTCTACCTTCTACATTGGGTTTTCTACATTTATAAGAGAGAGAAAGCTTAGATCTGAAGTGCTGAGGACTACAAAGAACCCATCCCATTGAGGAGATCTGGATACACCTTCTTGTTTCCTCCCAGGTGCCCTGTAATATAAAAATTCATTCAAAATCGTGTTCTTGTCTTGTTTATTGGATGCATGGAGCAAACTCTTTACTTTACTGCTTAATGTCTTTCCATTTATAGATCTGTTTGTTGCAGCACTTTAACTACTAATTGCAGATCTGAAGATGTTTTGCAGCCATTATTGTTGTTAGGGCTATTAGTTATGCGTAGCTAAAGTGGTTCTTTTTCGTACACTTCGACGAAGCATTCATACTAACAAATGGCGACTCCACACGGGTTTTAAATTACGACCGCTGTCGTTTCTCATATTCCTGCATATCCAGCTACTTCAGGCCCTAGGGCTTCTTTTCTGTACCGCTAGTTTTTCCTATTTTTATGTTGTTTTTCTCACATAAAACTCTAAAACATTAAAATTTCTAACTTCCGCGTGTTT